>NCQT01080043.1:0-10386 GCA_002740465.1 Stenocereus thurberi | reverse complement strand
AAACTCACCCTTGATTCTTGAGGAATAAGTATAAGATCAATGGAAGTAAGGGGGTTAAGACCATAGCACGTTTTCAAAGGGGGAGTGAGAGGTAGCATATGAAGGAGCCCTATTGTAGGTGAATTCGGCATGAGCATGCTTGATATCTCAATCCCTTAAACTCTTAGTCACCATACCCCTTAGCAAGGTTATGGGAGTTCTATTTGTCATTTCCGTTTGTCCATCCATTTAAGGATGGCAACTGGTGCTAAAGAGCAACTTAGTTCCTATGAGCCTCTATAGGGATCTCTAAAAGTGAGAGAAATTTGGCATCTCTATCTAACACGGTAGTTCTTGGAACACCATGGAGCCTCATAATTTCTTGAAAGAAATGGTCCATAATGTAGGTAGCATCATCACTCGTATGGCATACAACGAAGTGAGCCATCTTAGAGAATCAATCCACCACTATAATGATAACATCTTTTCCCCAAGGGTTTTTAGGGAGGGCTACAATGAAGTCCATGCTGATGTCATCTGAAGGCCTTGAGGCGATAAGAAGAGGAATGTAGAGTCATTGATGGAAATGACTCTTAGCCACGTGACAAATGTTGCATCTTAAGATTGCCTTATGAACATTCCTACCCATCTTGGGCTAATAAAAATGATCCTTGAGTATCTCAAGGGTCTTGTTAATGCTAAAATGATCAGATAAAGCTCCTTCATGAGCCTCCTTGATAATAAAGTCCCTTAGAGGACTTTTAGGGATGCAAAGCTTGTTTCCTTTGAAAGAAAACCATCTTATAGCGTGAAAGAACCAAACTTAGAAGGATTCTCCATCACTTTCTTAAAGTCTTCATCATCATGGTATAGTGCCTTGGTGGAATGAAATCCAAGAACCTTGGCTTCAAGGACTGAAAGGAGAGCATATCTCCTTGATAAAGCATCGGCCACAGCATTTGCTTTTCTGCTCTTATGTTTACAAGAGAAGGTGAAAGATTGAAGGAACTCAACCCACTTAGCATGTCTTGAGTTCAACTTGTGTTGACCATTGATATAGGACAATGCCTTGTGATCCGAATAGAGCAGAAAGGGCTTGGGCTTGAGATAATGACTTCAATGTTCCAAAGCCCTAACAATGACATAGAATTACTTGTCATAGGTAGAGTAGTTGAGCCTCCAACCATTCACTTCTCACTAAAGAAAGTTAGAGGGCACTTAGCTTATGCGAGAACCGCACCAATCCCAATGCCATTAGCATTGCACTCAACTTAAAATAGAAGATTGAAGTTGGAAAGAGCTAAGATAGGAGCCGAACAAAGCCTATTCTTGATGGTTTCAATGGCCCTTTGGGAAGCCTTTCTCCACTCAATTCCATTTTTCACGCATTCGGTCAAGGGAGCCATAATGGAACTAAAGTCTTTGATGAACCGGCGATTGAAAAAGGCCATCCCATAGAAGCTTCGGACTTCCGTGATGGAGGTAGGAGTAAGCCGAATCTTGATAGCCTTAACTTTAGATTCGTCAACTTGAATGCCCTTACCAGACACAACATGGCGAAGAAAGATAACTTGAGGAGCGAATAGTTCACACTTCTCAAGTTTGGTAGATGACTTTTGGTGTCGCAATACTTGGAACACTTGAGAAAGATACTCCTTATGAGACATTTCATCATGATTATATGCCAAAATATCATCAAAATACACCAAAACAAACTTTCCAATGAATGGCCTCAAGACCTCATTCATAAGCCTCATGAAACTGCTAGGAGCATTAGATAGACGAAATGGCACCACAAGCCACTCATACAACCCATATTTAGTCTTAAAGGCAGTTTTCTACTCATCTCCTTCTTTCATTCTAATTTTTTGATATCCACTCTGGAGGTTAATTTTGAAAAAGACCTTGGACCCATGCAACTCATCAAGCATATTATCCAATAGAGGAATAGGGAACCGAAACTTGATGGCAATGTTGTTTGTGGCCTTGGAATCAACACACATATGCCAAGTGCCATTCTTCTTAGGTAACAAAAGGTTGCGAACGAATATGGACTCAAGCTTTCCCTAATGTACCCAGGGTCAAGCAACTCTTGGACTTGTTATTGAAGCTCTTTTGACTCATTAGGATTGCACCGATAGGCTGACTTGTTTAGCAAAGGAGCGCCTGGTAAGGGATCAATTTGGTGCTTATTTCCTCTCAAAGGAGGGAGCCGTAGGGGAAAATCATTAAGGAATACATCCTTAAACGCTTTCAACAGTGATTGAGCTAAACGATGCATGAGTTTCACTCCCTTACTTGTGTTTGATTCTACCATAAGTAAGACAAATAAGGCTTGCTCTTACTAATGGCTTTCTTCACCCATGTTTCACTCACAAATAGGCTTTTCTCACTTCCCTTCCCTGGCTTAGATTTGAGGAGTTTAGGGGAGGGAGTGGTGTCAAAGTAAGACTATGACCCATGTGCTCGAATTCCTTAGTATTGGTATATCCATCATGAATCATGTGATTATCAAACAATCATGGTCTACCAAGCAACAAATGGCATGCACGCATGGGAAGAACATCACATAGTACTTTACCACAATATGGATCAATCGAAAATGCAATAAGAGCTTACTTTGAAATGGTTATCTCACTTCCTTGTTTAAGCCATTAGAGAGAACAAGGGGTGAGATTAACCTTGGTGGGTAATGGAAGTTTGTCAATAAGTGTTATGGAAGCTACATTGGTGCAATTTCCTCCATCAATGATAAACTCTCACACATTACCTCTAATAATGCATTGGGTATGGAGAACTTGGTCCCTTTAGCTTGGCTCACAAGGAGCCTCTTGGACATGAAGTGCTCTCCAAATCACTAAGAGTTCACCTACATCTGGAGTGATCAAAGTTTTATCCTCATCCTCTACTTCCTCTTCACTAGTAGCTTCTTCAATAGCTTGAATTTCTTCCACCTTTCTAATGGTGAGAGATCTTCCGTTAGCACAATTCTCTTAGAAGTGCCCATAACCATGACATTTAAAATACTTTTTACCCTCCAATCTCTTTAGCGGTTCACTAGCAATCCCTTTACACTTGTCAAGAGTTTTGACGGGTGTAGGGGGTAGTGATAACTTTGTTAGGGCCGGAGTAACCCTTGGGGTACTCGAGGGACGAATAGAGGAAGCAGTTTCAATGCGTTTTTGACCCTTAAGTTGCTTCTCAACCATGATAGCTAGGTGGCATACATCATCAATGGATAAGTAAGGTTGTAGGTCCACCTTGTTAGCAATGCTAGGATATAATCCTTTAATGAACCTAACAGTTATCCAAACCAACCTGCATTTGGAGTTATTCAAATTCTTTGATGTGCTCTTCTACCTTTGGATTCTCTTGGTTAAGAGAGGCGATCTTAGGTAGAGTTCTTCCAAAGGGGCTAGAAAGCTCTTGTCCATATGCTTCTTGAGTTTAGACCAAGTCTTGATTTTAGATCTGGCTTCTCTGGCCCTACTCTTCTTCAAATGCTTATACCATAATGAAGTATACCCCTTCACCTTAAGAATGGTGAACTTAAAGGCCTTATTATCATTGTAATGTTTGAGTTCAAAGATCCTTTCAAGGTCTTGAAACCAATCAAGATAATTCTTCGGGTTGAGATTGCCACTAATTTTCGTAGCCTCAACTTTGAGATCTTAAATATCATCCCTTTGATGCCCTAGTCCTCTTAGTCTTTCTTCTTTATCATCGAAGTCTTCATGGGAGGAAGAATATTTAATGTCAGCATTGTAGCCTCGTTGGTAAGGGTTTCGTCGAGTGGATTCCCTTACTTGTGCAACCTCTTGAGTGAGCATCTTCATTTGACAAGGGCCATACCAATCTCTTGGGCTTAGTCAAAGGGAACGTTTGAGAGGTAGGAAGGATTGCCCTCACTGGTCATAGTTGATAGAAAGGTGAAAGGAGGAAAAGTAGGGGAAAATAAGGGAAGTAAGGGTGTGCTGAAGAAGCACAGGCATCATGAAGAAGCACGGGCATGCTAAAAGAAAACAGTGAAAAGAGAGAGGGCACGGCCCCGCTCTGTGGAACAGCAAGGTCGTGCTACATCTCTGGAACAAGATTTAAGAGTACAGGAAAGGGCCACGGTCATGCCAGGCATCACGGGGAGGTCGTGCCAAATCTCTAGTGTAAATTTTCAAAGTGTAGGATTTTGGCACGGGCGTGCCAAGTGCCATGAGGTGGCAGCGCCAAATTTTTGGTTTTGTATTTTTAGCCTTTTTGTGGAGTTTTAGGGATGTGTTTAGGTTAGGATTTGTGTTTGGACTATAATTAGGATTCTTTGTGGACTAGATAAGAGATTTAAAGAGGAAGAACTAATGACAAAATAGTATAGAAAGGGCGAAACTTTGAGCAATTCCAACATAGGGGAGGTTGGAATGGATGCTTACCAAAAGATATGATCATTGTGCTCTGATACCAAATGATACATGGTAACATCCAATTAGCCAATTAAAGGCATGAAATTCTTGTAGGTGAGCCCAATAGAGGTTAAAGATCAGAGAGAGAGAGAGAGAGAGAGAGAGAGAGAGAGAGAGAGAGAGTTCCCAAATAAAGAAGCCTTCTAATATGAAAGATTCAACACTTGAAATAGATAATAAGAAGATAATTGATCCCACCCTTTAAACCTCTAAAGCATTAGTACCTAGCATTAGACTAAAGGGAAGACTCAAATCACCACTCTCCTAAGAGAGATAAAGAATTTGAGATTTTGAGAAAAGCCAAACTTCAAGCTCTCATATCATTCATCAAATCTGATTTTCATGGAGGTAATTAGGTCCATGAATACCTAATGATAGGGGGATTAGCTATACTAATGGGGTAAGTGGACCAATAGGATGCTTTCAAAATATTCTAGGAAAATAAATCAAGATACTTAAGATAATTACAATCACTATAAGCTGTATTTTGCAAGATCCATCCTCAATCTTCTAGAGAGCCTTGAGTAGGCTCTACTTCTTCAAATGAGGTGAAGCCACTTATCGACTCTTCCCTTGTGTGAACAATCATCTAATGCTAATTAATCTCTAAAATTGCAGCCATAACCTCTCAATTAAGCCCATAATCAGAACTGTGCATTTTCCAGTCCTGGACCAATCCTTACTTAGTATTTAGCCCATAACTTCCTCAATACTTAGAGTTTGTGTGCAGTTTAAGACTTTTAGAAAATAGATATTTGGAGCTTTTCATCTATGTATAATGAGCTAATGAAGTGGTTTTGGGAGGATTGAGTGGTTAACTCCTTATCTAGGGCTGCTATTGGCCCAACCAGCTTTTGTAACCCTACTTGGACCTTTTAAGGGCCTTACGTCAATATTGGCCTAGGGCGACCTAGTCCTTGACCTAGTGTCAATATTAGGCCAACTTAGTTCATGAACCTCACTAGTGAAAGTAGGTTCAAGCTCGAGAGTTGCTGTGCATCACTGAGAAAGGCTGAATTTTGCGTAAATGGAGGTCGTTTCAGCTACAAGGAGAGGGGAGCATAGAAACTAAAGCATCCAATACTCACTTTTATAATTAATTTTAGGGGTTTTCAAGTTTTCTTTAGAGTAGGAGGGGGAATCGGAGTGGAGGATTGGCAATTGGAGTTTAGGAGGCGGCCATTGAAGACTACTATAGTTGCTAAGTTTTCCTCCCTTCTAATCTCTTCTTGAACTTTTGTTTAGATGTTGATTATTTCCATTATGTGTGAGTTGTCTTTCTTCAACTAGGGACTTGTTAGCCAAAGTATTGATGTTGGATCTCTAATTTTCTATATTTGTGCTTTATCCAATTGATTTGATTGAATTCTATCTTGTAGATGAACTGTTATGAGTAAGTTTTGGCCAGATTTGCTTGCATACAATACATAGTTGAGTGAAGCACCAAACGGAAAAAGTTACTATTAGAACAACAAGTTAGGAAGTAATTTAACGACAACTTGAAAGAGAGTTGTTTTGTGAGGAGGAAAATTCTAGCAATCAAGAATCCATAACCAAGACTAAACAAAAGATATTTGAAAGAATGTTAATTAATTTGATTGAATTCAATTTATTTAGAAAGAAAAGATTGAATTCTTAGTTTGATTGCACTCCTTTGAATCATCCAATCTAGATGAAGTGCATATTTAAATCCAGTGATCCAATTTTCTACCAGGGGAAGCAATTCCCTATATGTTTTTAATCTAATTGAATTTTCAATGGTTAAATAGTGATAGTTGAGAAAAAATGGTTGAAGATTTGGTCATTTAGCCTTTTATAATAGGCTAAAATTAAATAGACTGCACTTGGTCTCTGTTGGAATGATATTAAGACTATACTGCAACAACCGTGCACTTGTGGTAGCAATCATTTCCCCTATAGATGCCTAATAATAGGCCAAGACTAGGTACTTTATATATGGGAATATAGACTAACACCCATGTCAATCTCAGTTTGCAAATGCAAGCCATTAGAATGAAAATCTTTAGGCTAATTAGTTACGATAAATGCCCTTGCATAAATGTCTCTTAAATAAAATAAAGAGTGGGCAGGTACGATTATGTAGGCATAAAAATTAAGTGTAACTTAGAAGGAATTAAGCAATGTCTCACTCTTATAAAGTGTGCGTTCATGGATTTGACAATACAAAAAAGGCCTCCATTCTATTCTGAATATGTTTTCTACAGTTATCAGAGTTTTAAGTAATTGTTATAAACTACAATCTCAGTAAGTGGTCCATTTCTTTGGTACATTCCTTAATTAACAATGCACCCACCATTATTACTTAAACACAAAAATTGACTTTTCTTCCCATTTATTATTGATTAATTAAGTTAATTATGCCATAAATGCTGTTTTTTATTGCCATTATTATTAGCATTCAATGTTTATATACTTATTATTATTATTATTATTATTATTATTATTATTATTATTATTGTTGTTGTTATTATTATTATTATTATTATTATTTTTGTTGTTATTGTTGCTGTTGTTGTTGTTGTCGTTGTTATTGTTAGCGTCAACCTTGGTACTATGATGTCTATTAGCATAACTATTTTGCTTCAATATTTAGTTTTCACAATTTAATAGTTTGCCATAAAGAAAGTTAGGCTAAGTCTTCATAGACTCGGTTTCAGTTTTAATGCGGCATAATTATTCCCAAAATTCATCACTCCCAATATCTAAAACCCATCATCATCATTGCCTTAGTTAAGCTAAAAGAGTCAAGCTTCATCATTTTCTTTATTCTCCATGTTCACTCAACTTGCACACTGAACACCGCTTAATCTTCTCAAATCTATACTATAATATAAAAGAAATTTTGTTATGACATGGCTTTTTCGAATTTTCTCATAAATTTGAGATTTTGAACCATTAGATTATTTGATTATATAATGACAACCGTCGAATTTTGAATAAAATAATTACCATCACAATTAAAAATATATAATATCTTTTTTTTTGACAACAGAATCTCTTAACTACCTAAAAACAAAATATATTTTGATATCCTTTCCTAAATCAAGAAAAATGATTATCATCATAATATCGTTAGATTATTTGATTATATAATCACAACCATCACATTTTCAATAAAAATAATTACCATCATAATTAAAAGTACATTATTTCTTAACCTTTTTTTTTGTAGCGGAATCTATTAACTACCTAAAAACAAAATATACTTTAATAACTTTTTCTAAATCACTGAAAATATATATGTACTAAAGTTTATGAATGGTATTAATATTTTAGTGATCCAAGGAAAGAATCAAGTATTAAAGTTTCATTTTTCTTATTTTAGTGGTAAACCCAAAATTAGCCACTTTACGTATTATTATTAGATTAAATTGAAGAGATGTGAATTCACAGAAGAGCAAAACCAAGACGAAAGATTTTTCTTTCCAAACATTCTTAATGCGGGATGAGGTTTTTTCTTTCTTATATTTCTTGGTCAGGAATTAAAATTTCTAAAATCACTTTTTTTTTATGAACAAAAATTCGCACAATGACAATTAATTAATGGTCAAAAATGTTCCTTTTAAGAGGTTGATGAAGTTTTTTTGTTTTTAATTTGTAACAAGTATTTCTATACCTATATAATAAGTGAAAAAAATTTATAAGTTTTTTATTATGATAATTATTTATAAAATATTACAATATTCCAAATAGCAACCATGTCATATACAATATTTTGAGTTTTTTAAATAAAATAATGAATAACTCTTTAAGAAGAAGGAATTATTGATAGGTGCAAAGTATGAGAAACTGTCAACTAAAATTTCTAATATATAGAAATATACTACAATAAGTTTAGCAAATATTTTTGATAGCAGTTATTATATCTTAATTTCTCTATAATAATTGGAAAATTATGATAGTTTAAAAAATTATCTAACTTCTTCATTATTAAGTACTATTGATTATACATTTTCAGTTGTATATTTATGTTGTGAACTTCGCAAGTGTATGGTTGATCGTTATAGCAAGTACGGGTGTCGATCCTCAGAGAATTACAAAATTGGATCGCTATAAAACTAAATGTGATACGAATGAAATAAATTGTCAAGGCTTAGTTGATTAGTAACTAATTATTTCAAAATGCTACACTCGAATATCAACATCAGGAAGAAGCTTACTCTATCCATCACCATTAACTTTAATTATGGGCAAATTACGCAAAGCAAAATCGAACTTGGGTAGCCGAAGCACAAATTAACAAACACGACAGAAATTAAGCTCAACCTCTTCACCTCAAACTCCCTTCAGCTCTGGCCTGGAATGAAAATATGGATCTAAACGCATATATAAACTGAATAGAGAATCCAGTTATCCAAAGGATGACCAGTACCGAAAACTCAAATATAGGCCAGACTGAAGCTTTGCCAATCTGCGAAGAATACAAACTTGAATTTGCAACTATCGCTTGATTTTAGATCTTAATAAATCAAAAATCAGTTCTAGCAAAATTTTGAATCTTGAATCAAATTTTAGAGTTTAAATCTATAGCTAGAAACAAGAATGATGGTGATGAAGCACCAACACACCAAGAAGGTGGAGTTGGACTTTTCTAGGTAGTAAAGCAAAGAAAGAAGAAGGGAGGGAGGGTTGGATATCACGTCCAAACACATGTGAATTAAGTGAAAGAAAGAAAGAAAAAGAACTCATCTTGGATGGGGTTGGGTTAGGGGCGAAACATGCCAGTTTGGAAGGGAAATCCAGGTCCCCACAGAAGGTGGAAAACGGGCGCCTGCGGGCCAAGGAAAGGAAAAGAAGAGAACTAGCCCTTATGGGAGAGAAGAGAAAGAGAGAAGGGAAGCTGGGGCTTTAGGTTGGCTTGGCATTGGACGTAAATGGGTCTCGCGGACTAAGCTGCAGGAGAACAAGGCGGACATGCATAGTGTGAAGAGAGAGAGAGAGAGAAAAAGAGCTGAGAATGGAAGAGGGAGGGCTGATTCGGCCCGATTATTGGGCCAATTCTTCTTATTCTTCTTTTCTCCACTTGATCCAATATTAATCAGTTCAGCACTATTTATTTTTCTCAAGTTTTTTTCAATTCCTATAAAATAAATAAAACAATATTAAAATCCTAATTTAATCATTTATTTTGGAGCAAATAATAGATAATGAAGGGCATAAATTAACTCAATTTCTGGTTGAACAATTTACATTATTATGTACTATATTCTTTTATATGAATTATAGATAAATCTGTATAATTTTATTGCAAGATTGTGCAAATTATAGAAGATTTATTGTTCTTCATAAGGATACTTGGGTAATTTTGCAGACAATAACACAATTGGATTCATATGTAACCCATGCATTATATTGTTCATCATGTTTTGCACACTTTATTTTTTGATTACTGACTATCTCATTATAACATTTTCTACAGCTGTATGATCATTTATCAGTATATGTGATTACAAATAATTGTATAGATAAACCATGAGTAATTAACATGAAGCCTTGACGATACCATGAAGTAGAATTGTCCATCACTCTTATTGCGCCAGTTAGTTGGAAGGAGGAGGTATATTACTTACGAAACACTGATGACAAGTACATCAGGTATACAAGATATAATTGTAATCTTCATTATATCATTGCTAATCAAATTATTACTAAGAACTTAATTTTTAATGTAGGTATAAGAAGAGAATGTGAATTCTTCGTCATTGACACCACTAATTAATGTATTATCATGTCATTTAGCATGATTTTTAATTTCATTTTGACTACCTACAATATTTGTCATACTTTACATCGTATATTTGATAATCATATGTTGCTTTAATTATTAAGTTTCAATGGTTATGCATAAAAGTGCTATCTATTCCTATTTTTCAAAAAATTTAAGTATCCTTTTCTAAATTACAATATTAACTTTGTTTACAATTAACATTCATCA
>NCQT01079996.1:983-12437 GCA_002740465.1 Stenocereus thurberi | reverse complement strand
GAAACTACAGCATACTCATGAAATTTTACTACTATAGGCATAAATATAGCACGTTTTTACGACTATACTCATAAGAGAGGAGAAGACATGACCAGGTCAGAACTCAAACACATTCTCGCCGACAATGTGGAAGACGGCATCGATGGCAACATAAGTAGACCCCTCAGAAGAAGGTTGTCCAATATTTGCTTGCACTTATCGTACAGTTTTCTTTTAAGAAATGACTTACATTTTCAAGGCCTTGTATTTTATTAATGTGGGACAATCCATTTTTAGTGAAATTGAAACAGTGTCAGCAGAACAAAAATCATTTCTGCTAAAAGCCGCCATGTTTGCAGCTGATATTAATATCATACTTTCACATACAATGCTGCTTGACGAAAATGACAAATTTTGATGCGAAAGAGCATTTAATTATTTATAGAAAGTAGTAATTGTGAGCCGCCAAAGTTCATGAAGATTGGAGCATTTGTGGACCTTGTCATCTTTCTAACAATATCCTGAAAGAGGTAGCTAGAAATCCTGGTGGCTTATATATGACAGAACCAAACCCTCTGCCAGTGAGTATTAGTCCGTAGGAAAATCAAAGCTTGCACGACCCCATGCATGAAGGTCGCATAAGAACTGTCCATGTCAATCCATCCATCGTCATCATTCAACTCCTTATCTTGAAATGTCTTTAGGTCAAAAGAGGGCAATTTACCATCACTGCAACTCTTGGAAAGTGGATTCAACTTGGTCTTCATTCTCTTCTTGTTTGATCGATAATGTCTTCATTTTCGTCGTATCCAAGGGAGAGGAGTATGCCTTAGTACCATGTTCGACAATCTAGGAGAGCCATAATCTATCCGATCGCTCGTAACTCTATGTGCACCATACTCAACGAAAGCCATTTTACGAAGGCAGGGAGGAATAGAACCACATCAATTATTGTGGGAGAGATCCAATATGAGCAACAGAGACAGTGTCAGCTTCCTTAAGCTTACAATGTATTTTATGATGTTTTGATGAAAGATAAAAAACAGCTGGTCCATTGGTATGTTTATTACATTATAATTAGATCTACCTTAGAATTACTATTGCTTAAATGTGCAATATTTTTACAGTGGATATTGGCATGTTAGTATTGCTTAATTGATTCTATATAAGGAGTTACAATATCTTTGAGATATTTTAATATTCAAATTTGAAGATGTAATCTTTATGATATTATATTTTGTAATTCAAATTTGATTATGAAGTTATGATTCTCTATATGCCAGAACTTTTGAAAAAATCAAGATTTGCCTAAATTTGTTGATATCTTTTGAAATCATATTTTGAAGATTGTAGCCTACATAAAATTGGCTACTAGATAACATGATTAGCAAGATCTTCAACCTAAAATCAAGCAGCTAGCCGTTGAAAATCAAGATTACAATCGTTGAGCAAACAACTGCAAAAATTCAAGGCTTTAAAGTCGCATCTCAAGGCCTTGTAATCAGATTAAAGATCATCTTTCCTTTTTCAAATGCAACGTTCACTTTCCTTATTGACCTCTCAACCTCTGCAAAGTCATTGGCTATAAATAGGGAGGCATTTACAGTTGAAAATGACACAAGATAAAAATACAAGAGTTCATATTGGAAGATCATTCATTTACCGATACCTTAGTATCTCGTGATAGTTCATTTGATTATTATCTATTAAGAGTTAAATTGTTATTGATTAATTAGTTATTGTAACTCCTTGTATTGGGTTGGGTTGATTAGTTGGATGGTCGACTTCCCAAGTACGGTTAAGAAGCAACGCGTACATTGAGGCACATAGAGTTGTAGGGTCAACTCGTAAGTTGTACGATTAGTAAATCGTATGTAATCGACCGACTTAATAAAAGAAAAAGGTTCAAAATTCTATCGGCGACGGGCGCCCGTGGGTAGAGGATTTGGCGTGGCTGAACTTTTATAAATAGCGTGTTTTGTCCACATTTATTTTTCTTTATTTCTATTTTGATTATTTTATGACTTTGATCATCATCTTATTCACCACCCCCTCTAGGGTGATTTAACTGGAATATGTCCATTAAAGTGGTTGCCTTTCAAAAGTAGTGCACTCAAGTGTCAAATGGCTGCTGAGTCTATTGTCGTTCAGATAAAGAGCGTACAGAGAGCATGAGTTTGTTAAACAACATGGAATAGACCTACAACTTAACTTGTTGTATGAAAGGTCTAGGGATTGAAGTCCACAAAATTCCCTGGGTTTATTTAGGGTTCTAAGGCACTGCTGCTGAGAATCAAGATTTATAATCCTAAATGACTTAGATACGACATGTCAATCCTGATAGCTCCAGATAAACTGTTCCCCAGTAGGTTTAGATTTTCTCTGGCTAGCAGGTATTACAATCATAGAATTTCTCCCTCTAAATGGTCGTTCGACACAACAAGAATAATAGACTACAAGAAAACAATCCAATCTTGATGGTGCTCTTGATGGAAATTTGGGCTAATTTTTACGAAAACTGACCGCTACGACGGAATTTATGGCAGTCAATAAATCACTGGTCAAAATTGACATTTCGACTGACTTGTCAAAATTTGCAATGGATTAATTTTGATAGCCTAACAATCAGTTAGAATTTTTTTATCAACATAACATTTTGATGGATTGGCAATGCATGGCCGCATATTTTGATGGATATTTTGATGGCAAACATTGCCCGAAAAACTAGGAAGACTTCTTGGATTAAGGTGGTGATCGAGGAAATTTTTAACAATTGCGGTGATAGATACGGTCAATTTTTTTGACGGAGTCTATTTTCCTGTCAAAAATTTTGTCGTATTTCCACCAAATTTTTTGTCAAATTTTCGTCAAAATTTGTTAAAACTTTGTGGAAAAAAATTTCAATTTGTAATATTGTAATTGGTGAACTGATTATGTTCTCAAAGTATGAATGATAGACTACAATGGTATCCATACCATTGTTGCAAAATGTAGCTAATAGCTAATAGTTCATGCCCAATTGAAATACAAAACGAAATTAATTCCAAAATGTAGCTAATATAGGTGAAAGATGTCATATTCTACAATTTAATAGTACTCATAGGAGTCATCACCTAAGTTATGTGTCTCATCATCATCATCAGCAACATCAGCATTGTCCTCATCCTGGGTAGGGCTCATGTCAGGAGGTGCGACAGAGGATCCTGCTTGTTGAACCTTGAAGAAACCCCATAGCTTGCTTATCATGCTCTTGTCCTTCTTCCTTTCTCATTCTCTAACGGCTCTTTCCTTACCCAGCTCATTTTTTGGTTCTGCTTCTTTTTCAGCGCACAGGCTGTTGAATTGGGCAGTGAGCTTCACTGTCGCATCTTCCTTAATAGTTTTATAGAGCACTTCTTCTTGAGCTTTCTCAATTGCCTTACAGACACTATGATTTAACATCGTCTCAAATTCCATGCATCATAGTTATTTACAGAGAAAGAACGAGTGGAAACTGATAGGCAAGATTACTACTTTATAACAACCTCCCCCTCAGCATCCAGATACGCGACTCTACTATTGAGGTTTCCTTGAACCCAAATGTCACATTCTAAAATTGGAGGGTTATGGAAGGCGTCATCTGTGGACAAGTGAGAGGTCATGTACTCTTCGTATCTCTTTGTGTGATCCTCCTATAGATGAACATGACAACATTGACAATTAGTGGTGGATTATGGTACGAAGGTTGAATAATCCAAAGACATAAATAAATGTAGCAACTTGTTTTGACATAAGTGGAAATAAATCTCACCATTTTCATCTCCGATTTCTTATGCACCCAACTCTAGTGCTTGTCCTTTGCCCTATGCTAGCGGGTGTCTTTGTACAACTCATTGACAGTGGGCTCCCTTTAAAGTGTGACTGACTGCATACAATATGACCACCATGTATTATTAGTAATGTTTTGATAAGTAGCATTACATAAAGACTGAAATTATTACCATGCGTTTATGGCACTCAGTCATTGGGATGGCCCCACATGTGTGCAAGGAGGGACGCACTCTGTTAGGATCACAATTGCGATTTTCCTTGTTCTATGCACTCACCTCATAGAAATCTGGGTCCTTCCAATACTTTTTGAGGAATTCTAAGTTTCAGAGGATACATAAAAGATTGAAATTGTTTTGTGCGTCTAATTTTAAAATTCCTCCCCACTTTGACGGTCATGCTTTGGTAGCCAATAGTAATATTTCTGCACAAACAATCAAATCAAAGCATTACAACAATAACAACAACAATAACAACAACAATAACAACTCCTAGTGTGGGTCCCGTTTTCGCGGGATTTGGAGAGATCCAGCTGTAGGCAACCTTACCTCTACTGGTATTCCTACCCATAGAGAGGTTGATTCCTTAAGACCCGCAAAAACTGTTTTTTGAAAAAGGTTTATAGAGAAAACGATTGCAAACCAAAAACCAAGGAGAAAAGGGAGTCGGAGAACAAATAGACAAGGAGCAGAGACATACCTCAACAAACCAGGGGCGTTATATGCCGCCACATCCCAGAAAAGCACGACTTGCAGACAAACACACCAAAACCCTACCCGCCCCACCCCACCGAAACTACTACCACCTACGCAGCCGGTCCTCCACAATCAGAGACCTTAATCCTATCCCACCATAACCTCCTATCCTGAGCCATGTCTTCCGTCAGACCAGCAACTCTCAGGTCCTCTCTAACCACTTCCTCTAGGCTCTTCTTCGGCCTGCCTCTCCCTCTCTTTCCACCGGAGGGGGGATGATCATCTCGCACCTCCGCACTGGGCGGCCACACTTCTCCACTTTATGTGGCCGAACCATCTGAGCCTCGATTCCCTCATCTTCTCCTCTATAGGGGCCACTCCAGCTAAGCTCCTGATTACTCTATTCCTAATTTTATCCAATCTCATAAAATCACACATCCACCTGACCATCCTCATCTCAGCTACCATCAACCTTTGGGCCTGCGTCTTTTTAAATCAAAGCGTTAAAATCGAGTTATTATAGAATTTCCTTACGGTTTAAGAAAATGAATTGTTACCAAATTTTCAAGTTATTATTTTTGTTTGCAGGAAACATCTAATAATAAGGGTCTGCACTCATATAAAAGATGACTAACCATGAATTCATTAAACTAGAAATCTCGTTGCTGAATTGGCACGTTCCCCTCCGCCAAGTTCATGGCTACTGACCCTTAATGACTTCACCTATACATGTTAGTCCACCTATCTGGGGTTTGAACCTACACCAAAATAAGATATGTGAATATCACATTATCCAATAAATATAAATGCAATTCTAATCATTTGAATTGTCGTTCAAGCGAGTACAACGGGTACATGTTGCCTTCGAGCTCTAAAAGATTCTTGTAGATATTGGGCACCTCAATCTCAGTTGCTGGCACATTATGCCCTTTGTGACTCCCTGTATTTGAAGCCAGTTGTAAGGCAGGCTCTGGGGTTAGTTGCGAAGTTGGTTATGGATTAGTATGGGGCTATTGCATGTTTGCAAAGAGGCTTAAAACCAACTGTGGATTGTATGGCATCATTGGGCCAAAAGTATTCCAAAGTCCCTGGTGTTTCATGGCCTTCTCAACTAGGATTTCACCAACATGTGAAGTTTGCAAACTTGCATTTGAGTTTTGGGTTGGCACTTGATTTTGGTCAAAAAATGGGAAGTTAAAACATGGATCATATTATAGGGTAGGTACGGAGGAAGTACGGTCTGCCCCTTCGTGGAGGGACTCGACAGGGGATCCACATGATCGTTGCCCCTCAATATTATCGGAGGAATGTTGTCCTGCACTAGAGTTCACCCTCGTTTTCTTCTTCCTCACTGACGTTGCCCATCCCTGCCTGATATCTTTAACATTAAAAACCATTAAGCAGTACAATAAAAATTATCAAAGGTGACAAAATTATAACCATTAATTAAATGCACGTGCACTATGTAAAGTAATCATCCTGGTACCATAACACGAGTTATAAGACGCAATACAACAACATATGTTAATAGGGTAGTGATATATGTCTTGTTGCAAGACACTTTTAAATGTCTTACCTTATCATAAACTAGCATGTTTTATTATTTAAAATCACAAATTTTTTAATAATTATACTTCATTATGAATTGCTAACCTTAAATATTCGTCGGCTACGCCGACAAAGTATTAAATGATATCTTAATCATATTAACCCTATCTGCAAGTACACATGATGCGCGTATTGTAGAAATGCGACAAATTATGGATAGAAAAATGATTTTATATAATTTATAAGTTGTAACATGCTTCACGATTCGATTCAAGCATTTTTTTAAATTTAAATACATAATAGTATGATTTTTTAGTCAAAACAAGACACTTATGAAGTGTCTTGTAGTAAGACACTTATGAAGTGTCTTAATATCCCTTTCATACATCATAAGGGTACAGGGTTACACTCATATAAAGTACATAGATGGAAGAGAGTACAAATTAGATACAACAGTCACTTTATTTATGTCCTAGGACACAACATAATTAAGGTATATTGCATGTAATTTGNNNTTAAGCATCGTCATCCTCCTCCTCCTCATCATTATCACTCCACGCATACTAAATTTTATCAGAATCATCTTCGGTGTCAGTTTCTGCATCATCCCACACCATTCTTCGAATTCGTCTATGTCATCAGATTACTCTTCTTCCAATGATTCGACATCAAACCCCTTGCACTTCCTTTTAAGCCCAAATGTTTGTACAAAAAATTGTGGTAAGTTTTCTAAGATTTGAGTGGTTGAAGTCATCCCATCTTCTTGGAACACAATTGTGACATTTTCACCATCACCTTGCATGGTCGGGCATTGCCTGAATTTTTTATCAAAGCAGCTCACCAAATTGATTTATGGGGAACACCCTATGGATATAGGATGTAAAGCACTTGATATGTACCATATACGATAATAAAACTGTTGGCCCGATTTTGGCTAGTTAAATCACCTTACAGGGGGTATGGATAGGATGATGATCAAAGTCACAAAATAATCAAAATAAAAATGCAAAAAGTAAATGTGGGCAAGATACGAGTAATTTTTAATAAGGTTAGCCTCAATCAGGCTTAGTCCCTGCCTAAAGTTCCCTAACTCTAGGGTTAACCTAATTTTATTAGGAGGGATTACACAACTCTAGAGTACACCAGTTCTAAGTTCCAAACTACAAGTTAACCCTTCAACAAGTCATTGGTAGATTTAACCCTTCAACTCTATAATCTCACTCTACTTACAACTTGAACAATACAACTTGAGTAAATGTAAAGCAAGTCAAGGCGCAATATATGCAAGTGAGTACATGAGTATGGCAATTGCTTGTGCTCTCTTTCTTGTGTCTCCTCAGCTAGAAAGTCTTCCCTTTTTATAACAAAAGGAGTTGAAGTAGCCGTTACTTTCAAATATAGAAGGAAAATCTTCAGTTGATCTTCAAGCCCTTGGAATCCAATTTCAAGGCCTTGAACTGCAACTAATTTTCAATAATACCTTCAAATCTTCAATGGCTACCTTGCTTATTTCTTGCAATGATTACTTTATGCTAAAAATCTGTTAGTGCTATTTTTAGCCAAAGCAACAACTAAAATTGAATTTCAAAAGATATTGCCATATTTAGAGAATCATAATCTCATATTCAATTTTGAATCACACAATATAATATCATAAAGATTACATAGTCAAATTTATATATTAAACAATCTCAAAAATATTTTGAAATCTTATATAAAATCAATTAAGTAATATTAATATGCCAATATCCACTTCAAAAATATACCACATTTAAACAATAATAATTATTAAGATAATTCACATATAATATGATGAGTATGTTAATTGATTAATCTCTTTTGTCTTTCATCAAAATATATTAATAAAATATATTGTGAGCTTAAGGAAGCTAACAACAACAAACATACTTGGCATATCTGGGGGTTAGTTGATTTCATATGTACAATCTAACTTCGAGTATTGCACACCCTGAGGATTCTATGGATCATGCCCATCACAATAGAACATCACGCATCATTTTATGGGCTCCCCAGGATACTCTACTTGGAATACTTCCTCAAGTACTCTATACTGGTCGACCCCGATTTCATTCCCTTCCCCAATGCCTTTCACCATGACATGACACGAGTTTTTCTTCTTATGAAGACTCCTTGTTCTACTGTGGAATCTTACACCATGTACTTTGTAACCTGAGAAAGGCTGGACCCTCAGCCATTTTCCATAACCATAACTATCTTCCATCATTGAATACATGTGAACTATGGCCCTGTAACAAATCCAAACTCTCGAGTAATTAACGCGTATTGCTAAATTACAAATTGTATAAATTTATAAGATTTGTTTTAATGCAGTTAGAATATGTAGTTACGCATATTTTCTTTAAACCACAGAAATTGTGCTCAATGTGCATGATGTCTAATTATGCAGTAAAAGTTGGTGTCTCCACTATGGAAGTTCCGCAAAGGTACTACATTTTGTCCAATTGTGCATGTTATCAGTGACACATGCTATTTGGACCTCAGGTTGAGGCAACACTTTAGGAAATTCAGGCACCCTTGTCCACTCATCCTCTGGAGTTACCACCTACAAAGCTTGCCTCTGTACTATTTGTCCCATAATGCATGTATTCCTACTTTGGCCAAAAGCATGGTCCGAGATAGTAAGCAACAATGGCAATCGAACAACAACATTTGCCGACCATGTTATAGGTAAGTCCCATATATTTGGTCTTGGAAAATTGGACATGACAATACCCTATGCATACTCCATCCTGACAACATTCCATAAGCTAGGAAGTCATTCATTTTCCATATTAAAGATACCTTCATTTTGAATGTTTGGTTTGTGTGAACATCGCACATATCAACACCTTCATTCAACAAAGTTTTCAACTCATCAATGATTGGCTGTAAGTGCACATTAATCTTGTTCTTTGGGTTGTGGGACTAGGTATAACACATGACATGAACATTCAAGGGAGCTTCATGCACATGTTTGTTGGTAAGTTGCACACACAAACAACAACTATCCATGTAGGGTATGGTCTAGCTACATTTAAGTAAAGGAAGAACCCATCAGCACGCAAACAAAGCGGTAGAATGCATGGCTCCACTATAAATGGAGCGTGCATTCAGTCGAAGTACTCCCATGCTTCAGCATCAAAAGGATGAGTCATTACACCAGGTTGTGTGCAATGACTGCTATGCCATACCATATGCTCCACAGTCTTTTTGGAGGCATACAACTACTGCAATCTTGGAGTCAATGGCCTATAATGCATCTTAGCAAAGGGACTATCCTTGTATCGTCCATTGTGAGTTCTCAAAGCTTGAACCTTCACTTCCACTAAATTTGCAGGACCGAAGCTTAGCATCGTCCTTATAATATATCATGCAACCTTTTTGACAACAATCAATTCTTACATAATCCAACCCCAACTCCTTAACTTTCTTTTTCACAGCACTGAAATCTCTAAGAGTTCTGTTTGGGGTTGGGGTTATCTCCTGCATGAGACATAATACATCATCAAAGCTACAATTCTGATTTGATACTTAGCAACCTCATCACAGTGGAGAGCTCATTGTAAGTTTGGGAACGCTCCTACAAAGGTTGCTGTGCAGAGTTAAGCATGATCTAGAATGCTTTGGCATTCACATTAGGTCCATTCGATCACCACGTTATTATGCTTATATTTAAATGCATCATTCAACATAGCCTCCATATGATGGTCATCGTAACCACCAACCTCATTTCCATCAAGGTTATCAACAAATGTGTTCGACTCGTTCACCCAAGGAAAACTAGTATCATCCCCATAATGCATACAGCCAACCTCCCCATTGCTTGTACAAAACCAATAATCTCTAAGAATGCCTTTTTTATACAGAAGAATTTGTACATCATCTAGATATAGACACTTAGCATTCTTCCATTTAGTACAAGGGCAACGATAGACATTGTTCATCAGATGCTCCTGCAGAGAACGAGTGAAATTATCAAATGTCTCAAGCCCATTTATAAATTGGCCCTGTAATTCACCTGTGCATTGATCTTTATGACGATACATCCAAATGCGGTGAGGTGGGCCATCCATCACAAATCTGCTTAATAATCCATATTTTGATTAACATTTGTTCGAGGACTGGAGGACATATATTTATGTGTGCACTAAAGAGGATATTTTATTTGTTAAGAGTGTGTGGGTGCGCACGCAAGAGTATGTTTATAACCTACCCAACATTTCATAGATGTTATATGTTCCTTTAGCGAATTAACACTTCATTATCAATGATACCTACTTCATCAAGGTCAAACAACACTTACTCAAATGACATGCAAAACACTATGATGATCTAGCAGCATGCAGGAATGTACAATCAGGAATAATACTTTACTTATGGGAAATTATTAAGTATACTACACAAGTAATTAGTATGATACTCATGACACCTATTTGGTGACCTTAACAGCAACATTTGAGGGACTTACTTGGCATTTCATTGAATTTTCGTTTCTTCCCCATCCTAAGATCTAAAGTGAAACCCCATAAATAATTAGTACACATGAGTACATGTTCAAACATTTTATAATATACATAACATTGCATATGGGATGGAATTCACTTTGTGACATGATTGAACCAGTAGGGAAAGATAGACACCAACGTTATGCCATAATATAAAGAATAGTCAAATACACTAGAATCATCTTACCTTGGTGTATGCCGTAATTATTTCATATGTTATTAAAATAAGATGCGTTATTTTGTTGGACACATACAAAACTTATTACCCAGAACAAGACTATGTATTTCTTCTAAATGTTTTGCATTACTAGCCAAAGCCATTTATTAAAATGCACCTCTCAACATATTGAAATGAACTAATCCAAGCAAATGTAACTAGCGCAAAATTGAAATTTGCAACAAATGAATTTAGTATTATCAAATATCAATGGCAGTCAGCATTGTCATTGCACTCCGCAGCCACACTGTCCGTCCAGGATTGACATGTCACAGTACAATGACTTACATGGGATTAATTATACCAAATATAATTGGCTTACAAAGCACAACATGACATGCATACTTACCATTTATCCAACATATTTTAAACAATACAAATACTACTTACAATGTGTGTGGGTTAACCACATATTGTCTAAAAATCAACACAAACTGACGTTGCGTAAGTAGTTTTCCTTAAGTCCACAATAAGATTATAATGTTCAGGCCGTTATGATATAGTTCCAACTAATTATAATGAGTTTCTTTTTTTTTTTTTTTTAACCAGTAAGCGCATTACTTGAATTCAAATATTATACAACTTATCTTCTTGACTGTAAAGACACAAAAATTATACATTCTCTATTTCTTTAAGTTTGATAATAATTGAAACAAAATGTATGTCCTTCAAATAGTGGTAG
>NCQT01079973.1:0-10723 GCA_002740465.1 Stenocereus thurberi | reverse complement strand
TTTGAGCATCAGTTAGAGTTCTATTAGCATAGTAAATAGCATGAGAAATTGTATTCATCGTTTGACCTAAAACGGACCCAATAGCAAAATTAGATGCATCGCACATAATCTCATAAAGGCTAAGAGAAATGAGGGAGTTGCATAATAGGGGTTGACACCAACAAAGATCGAAGCTTTTTAAAAACCTCCACACAAGACTCATCAAACTCAAAAGGAGTATCTTTAGAAATGAGGTTAATAAGTGGGAAAACTACTTTGCTCAAGTCCTTAATATATCTCCTATAAAATCCAGCATGGCCATGGAAAGATCTGACCTGCTTCACAGAAGTGGGAATAGGTAAAATAGAGATCAAATCAATCTTGGCTTTATCAACCTCAATTCTCTTCTTAGATACTCTATGACCCAACATAATCTCTTCTTGGACCATAAAATGAGTATTTTCCTAACTCAAGACAAGATTCACTTCTTCATTTCTTTTCTACATAGTGGATAAATTAGCAAGACATTCATTAAATTGAGAACCAAAAATAGAGAAATCATCCATAAACACTTCCATGCACTTTTCAATACAATCAGAAAATATGGCCATCATGTATCTTTGGAATGTAGAACGTGTATTTCATAATCCAAAGTTCATCTTCCTATAGGCAAATGTACCCAAATGACATGTAAATGTTGTTTTCTATTGGTCCTCAGGGTAAACAGGTATTTGATTATAGCCAGAATACCTATTTAAGAAACAGTAAAAACTTTGCCTAGCTAACTTTTTCAAAAGTTGATCAGTGATAGGGAGGCAAAATAGCCCTTTCTAGTGATAGAATTCAGTTTTATGTAATCAATACACACCCTCCACCCTGTGGTCAGTCTGGTAGGAACTAGTTCACCATCATTATTTTTCACCATAATTATGCCAGATTTCCTAGGGACTGCTTAGACTGGAGTGGCCTATTGACTATCAGAAATAGGGTAGATAATACTTGCATCTAAAAGTTTTACTACCTCTTTATGGATAATCTCTTTCATATGGGGGTTCAATCTATATTGCATTTGCCTGACAAGTTTAGCATCATCTTCTAAGTGAATTCTATGCATGCAAATAGTGGGATTAATCCCTTTTAAATAGGCAACCAATCATCCAATAGCACCCTTATGTTTAGCGAAGACACAAATCAACTCTCTCCTGGTCACAGGATAAGAGAGAAGAGATGATGAAAGGTAGGGTCTCTTTGGGGCCTAAAAACACACACTTGAGCAAGTCAGAGAGAGGTTTCAACTTAAGTTTTGGTGAGGAGACAGCAGAAGGTGGAATGGGAGAGCTACCCAAAGGGGGAAGGGGATCACAAGTATACACCCAGAAGGAGGACTCAAGGTGAGGTATGGAATCAAGTATAAAATCCAACTCACCTATTGTACTTCCTAAGTCGAATAACCCTAAATCCCTATGGGAAAGACAAGTTGCTAAGGGATCTTTGTTTGGAATAGCATGTAGGGCCTCTTCAATCATTTCATCAACTGCATCAATAAAGAAACATTTAGATTCATCTTCAAGCACGAGTTGAGAAGAAGCCTTAAAAATGTTAAGCCTAAACCGTATGTTCATAATGGGGACATCCATCACTCTCGACCTACTATTCATGGTGCCATTAGCTATAGCTAGGAAGGAATGTCCCAAAATAACAGGGATTTGCTTAAAGGCATGACTAAGGTTCTTGCACTACTAGAAATCAGCTTATATTTTGACCCTTCAGTATCGACCCTTCTCAGTTGTGTCGATGGTAATTTTGGATTTTTTTACGCTTTTTAAGGTTGAGAACGGTTGCGACCATTAAAAAGGTCAACATTTTAGACATTGGAACTCGCGCCCAAATTTTGGAGACCGCCAAGTGAAATAATTGGAGGGATTTTCTTAAATGGCAAAAAATGATGATGAAATAAGACAAATTGAAAATTAAGACAGATGCATGATATGTATGAGAGGAAATTTATTTCGTCAAAACTCAATTAAAATTTATCAGTTATGGAGAGAGAAGAACCTTAATATGCTGCTGCTATCCAATCCCCTCTCAAAACACTAATTTCTTGATCCTAAAACCATCAAATTCACCCCAAAATCATCAGGCTTGCTGCGATTCGACCCATCTGCATTATCTCAAAACCCTAACTTACTTGATCCCTTCTCAATCTCTGCTTAACTTTGCAGGATAGAGTACTCTTCGATTAATTTCATGTCTTTTACAGTTGGTAATTCCCTAAGCTTTAACTCACACATTTGAATTTGTTGAGGTTTTGGCTGTTTGTTAAAATTTTTGGGTTTCTGGGAGGATTCGAAGCAGATTTTGTTGCTTTAGTCATCTGTTCTGTAGTTTGGATTACTGGTAATGGGCCACTGGGTTTGCTGCCATTTTTATTATAGATTGTTTCATGCACTGCATCTTTGGCAAAATTGAAGCCTGCTAGGAGCAAGAGACTAAAGCAAGGTGATGAATAGATATCAGAACTAGTAGAGATTGAAGCAAGGTGTGTGTTTTCTATCAATCTTTCTCTAAGTTCAGGAAACTATCGAACAATTTTACAATATTTGAAGTCCAAGTTAATAGATATCAAAACTTGTTTCTTGATGCTTGCCAATTGTTTGAAGAAATGTCGTGCATTTGAGATAACCCATCAACAGAGCTACCAATCAGTGTATAGAAAAAGAGAAATTTTGTTATAGCCTTGGATGCTGCTTTCTATTCATTTGAAGTCAATGTGCTTACATGACTTTGAAGATTCTGGGAATTTTGGCATCTTTGCTTGGTATTACGCTGATCACTATGTAATCTCAGCATTTTGAACTGAAAGATTGGATGAAATGTATGATTCAGGGTCACCACGTTCATAGAAGGATCCAATAGGTTTATATTGTGATATTTTGATTTCAGAAATGAGGCTTAAACCTGCCTTCGTTTTTGCATCTGGAGTTTATCCTAGTGAACTGAGTAACACATTTTGGGTGTGCCTTACTTATTTGCATGTTGTGCACACAATTTTACTGGAGCTTGTGAATTGACTCAAAAATTTGACACCAAGTGGCCGTTTGGCTAGTCGGAGTCTTTAGCAGCACTTATGGTGCATTAGCTCGTTGAATATGGTGTATGTGACTTCTGAAATTGATGGCTAGTTATCAGAGCGAAAATTGCAGAATTAGATGATAACAATTTAATTTCAGTTCCTACTTCAACTTGGTGTCTACTTTCTATATGCCTTGTCTGGCGTAATGGGTGACGACATTCTACTCCAGTTGCTCGCCGTAGCATTGACAATTTTTACCACTGGACTGATGATGAGTATAATCTATAATTTTGTTAACATCTGACTTATCTTTGACTTGCTGTTGAGTATCTTTTTCATGGGACATTCTATTGCTGTTGAGTATCTTTAATGAGAATTCCAAATTTTGAAACTATGTCCCTTCACATTATGTTGATTAATTATGATGTAGCTTGTTGAGTTTTGCCAATCTTCTCCTACACATGACTGAATGTCTGACATTTTAATGTAGTGTGCTAACAATTATAGTCTTAGAATGTTTGATATTATCCATCATCTTACTTATATTCACTCATGCTTATCATTAGTTTTAATCGCAATTAGGGCATTGCCAGCTTTATTATCTTTTTGGATTGGGTCGACAAGTACTTTGGAAGAAAGCTCCTCTTCAAGCTTCAAGTAATAATTTATGTAATATTTTCTTGATTTTGATTATTGCTTGATTTGTTTAGTGCTTTGTTAGACATTGTGTCTTAATATGTTTTTCTTGTGACTAATTCATGGTAGAATAGTAGGAGACATTAGCAACTCTTCTTTTTTAATGGATTATATGGGTGTTTGTAGGTGTTGTCAAATGTTGTAGTATGTCAAACCAGACCCCGTGAAAAGCGGGACCCACACTGGGAGTTGTTGTTGTTGTTGAAAGGGTTGTAGATTTGTTTAAGATTGTTATGGCACTTTTACTGAAAATCAAAACTGGTAGAGACTGAAGCAAGGTGTGTATTTTCTATCAATCTTTCTTTAAGTTCATAAAACTACTGAACAATTGTGCAATATTTGAAGTCCAAGTTAATAGAGCCATTACTTTGCCTGTGAATTGTGGCACTTTTATCCTTCAATTATGTGAAGGAGCTAATGCTCAGAGTATTGTCAGGAAGCTAAATTGTTGATAGAGCTAAAATTTTTGTCCCAGTTTGAATTTTTTAAAGTTTGTGTACAGTTTTACGTATAGAAATCTGTATGGCATGCTAACATTTATGCTTTAATTCATAATTAGTCGACCTAGAACACCACTATTTGTTGCCCTACTACATTTTCCCATCCTAATTCAAAATTCTGCTGTAGCAGTTGGGTCTTAATCAATCTAAGCTGACAAAATCATTGTCTCAAAACTTTGTTAATTACTTCTCCTTGAGAAATTATATAAGGGGCTTAATTCTATGATTAACATAAAACAAAAGTAGATGACTGAAACAATTTTGTCCAACATGGGTGCACTTTTGCTTTTTAAGGAGAAAAGTGCAAAAGCACAAAACTTAAGCAAGTGTCCTTTCTGATTTTGTAAGGGTGAAAGAGTTTTAAGTGTCATTTGTAGCATACATGAACCTGCTTCCTGTAAAGCCTGTCGTAGAGCTACAAATTTAACCATTACTTCGACTTATAAATACTATTTATAGCATAGGAAAGTAGGGATCGATCCCACGAGGAAAGATTATGTCAAAAAGCTAGTTTAATTATACATGATTTTACTACTCTAATTTATTTGTTTCTTCTTTTTGTATTTCTAAAATAAATCAAATTTAATAAATAAAAATCTGAAAAAAATACTTAATATTTCTCCAAAATGTTCTCAATTTAATTCTAGAAATAAAACAGTAAATAGCTATTCTAAATAATCTGGAAAATAAAAACAGAAATAATAACACAATATTCAACTAAAAATTAAAATAGAAAATAACAAGCAAAAAATTAATATTAAAAATTACAAAAAGTAATCCAAATTAATATCCTGCAGGTTTATAAATTTATAACTCTAGAATTATAAGTAATTAATTTTAGAAAAATTTAAACAAAAAATTAACTCCAAAAAATCAAACAGAAAATAAAATCAGAAATTAGAAAAGTTAAAATGCACTAATATAAATATGAAATTAAAAACAAATTGCCCAAATTTAAGGATATAATTTTCTGGACATAATAAAACCTAAAAAACACGAAATAAAAATTAAAAATGAAAATTTCAAATTTATTGAATTAAAACCTGCACATATCCAATTGATGAAATAATTCTGAAAAATTATCAAATAATTTTCAAAAATTTCAAAATTAAATAGAGGCAGACTAAGATAGTATATAAACCCTAGGATGGATTAAAGCTTAAAAAACACAAAAGGAACTAGTTTTAGCTTAATTTCTAACAAACCGGTAATTAAAAGGCAAAACAGAATAAAAATTATAATAATACTAAAAAACAAAATCTAACTGATCTAATATTACCAAGACACTCCTAGAAAACTGCTCTTTTGGGGGGTAAATGAAATTTAAATTAAAGCTTATAAATTGAAGAATAAAAATTGACAAACTAAGCAAATTAACTAAAAAGCAGCAAATAATTATCAAAGATACCAAATTTATGAAAAATACTTAGCATAATCTATATCCACTATACAAATTAATATTTATCATTAACACACAAATCGATTTTTATCCATGAGTTAAACTGTAGAAGAAATCTACCAGCAGATCTTTTCTGTTTTTCCTTATACTATAGTTTATTTAGGTCAAGCCCTAATATAAACCCTACTAGTTTTGATAACCTTCACACCAGCACAAGAATTTAATCAAACTAAAGCATTACGTATTAGAAAATATCATCTAACGCCTTGTAACTAATTTACCAGTAAATTAATTTAACAAAGATCTACAACGATTACCTAATTAAAAGAGATGGGTTTGAGCCATCCATGATTAATTAGGGTGATACTATTGCCTAAAAGACTATAACTTTTACGTATTAAAGCCTTTTAAACTATCATATGAATTCGTATTAAAGTAACTAGCATGCATTCTAATTAATATAACACGAATATCATGAACAGCAAATACTAATCGCTATAGAATCATAAATAAAAATCAACTAGATAATAAAGCATAAAAGATGTTCCAAAATAATTAATTTAGCATAGTTTCAAATAAATTATACTAAGCACAAAAAAATTACTCACTCATATTAAAAATTAAATCACAATAATTAACCAAAGCTTTCATGTTTAACAATAAACTAAACACACAGAAAAAAAATGTATAAAAATAAAAATAGAGCAATCCTGCTTTGATGGGGATGCTTACGGTGATGATCAAGGGTGAGGTGTGGCGTGGGTGTTTGTGGTGAGATGAGATGGTGATTAAATGTGATGGTGGATCATGGTGATCATGAGGAAGGCTGCTGCAATTGAAGATGATGTATGATGAGGATTAGTGGTGAGCTGAGGACGTATGATGGTGAGGAGAGCAAGCAGCATGGAGGTGGGCATGAAAATTGAAGATGGTGTTAGGCGTATGGTGGTGAGGAGGATAGGCAGGCAGCCGTGGGTTCGTTGATATGGTGAAGATGATGAGAAGTGAGTAGGATGGGGCGTGGGCTGCAGGAGAAGAAAAACAAACCGTGAGTTATTTTATGAGGCGCCGTGTCTTCCTCTTTCATGGAATGGGGAGGTGATGATTTTATGGTGAGGAGATGAAGAGGATGAGGTGGGGTTTAGCTCATAGGGTTTTTCTTTTCCTTAGACTCCTTCTCTCACAAGTCTTCTACCTTCTCTTTAACTCTTGTAACCCTACCCCAAATAAATAATTATGGAAATAATATTTTCAATAAATTATTATTTTTGGCCAACATGATAGCCAAGCGTGTAAAACCCGAACTTTGACGTCTTCTCTTCTCCTTTTTATTTTATTAATGCTAATCCTGAAAAATATATAAAATAAAGTAAATTAGATAAAATAATATATATAATATAATCAAAATAATTATTAAAACAATGCATGATTTTCGGCTTAACAAATTCCCCTTCACTTAAACTTTGGACGTTCTCGTATAAAGAAATCTTAGACTCGAACTAAAAATTGATCCTTTTTTTCTTATAAAGTCATGCATAACTGTGATATTCATACTAGGCCTTGGCTTGCTTTAAAAATAATTTTATTGAAAATTAATTAGTTTTTTCTTTTACAAGTGAATAACTACTAGATATCCAACTACCATCAAAGAGTTTATTCATCAACCTCACAACATTTTCTTAAATAAATAACAAGATCAATATTTATCAATCTCTTTTAAATATGCATACACCGATCAAGAGGTCTAAAAAAAAAATTTATGATAGAAAAATTGAGGCATGGTATGGCTATACAGATAATTGAATTAAATAGAATAACTTATTCAATTGATTTTAAGCTTACCTTGTATTTATTTTTCTCTTCTTCTTCTTCTTCTTCTTCTTCTTTTTTTTTTTCAAACTCCACTTGCGCATATATTCGAGGCCCATATAGGGTCTTAGAAATTAAACACTCCCTGTCTCATGCTCACCCGAATAGAGGTGCTGGAGTAAACCACTCATTCTCATCTTTATTTTTGTAGTCTTAGGCGAGTCATTGATCGACCCAAAAAAGAGACGTGACTTTCCCAATCATGAGTTACTCCTATACATAAGGCTCACTTGAGACCTAAACTTAAGGGGAAAAGGTGCCGAGCCACTTATTCCTACCCATGTTGGCAATCTAACCTTTTTTCCTTTTCTTTTTCACTTTTTTTTTATAATAAACATGCAAGAAAAATTACAATTTTAATGAGTTATTCTACTAATTCAATAATCTAGGAAATGGGTTAGGCCACCTTATTGCCTCTGAAGCTAATACAATACATGATCAAATAAGATGAATAATCGTGACAGTTCCTCATTAACGAGATATATGAGGATCAACTCAAACTTCTCTCAAAGAAAGCTAGCATGCTTAGAAGTCTTCACTCATAGAAGAATAAACTACAAAAAAGCTAACAAAACAAAAATTTTTAAGCAAACAAGCCTAGCATAAACTTATATCATGCATTATTTATAAGGAAAAAAAATTTTTTTCACGATTTTCTTTGTCTTTTTTTTTGTTTTTTTTTTCAAGAATAAATACTACAAGAATCAAATGCAGGATGCACCCTCCCACACTTAATTCATTCATTGTCCCTAATGCATGCAAAACGATAAAAATAATGAAAATAAAAACAAAATTAAATGGGTACTTCCCTAAAAACATTGGGTTGCCTCCCAACCAGCGCTTTTATTTACCGTCGTTGGCTTGACACAATGAAGCTCCTGGATCCTCTAGTTGGATCTCTTCCACTAAATCATCATTTATCTGGTAGGGAACTTTTTGAAACTCAGCATGATCAAGACTCTTAGTAAGCACAGTCAAAAATTCACCTTCATTGGACAAGTCATAAATATCTTGAGACAACTCATCAATAACATCAGGTGCATACACGTAATTCACATTAGCAGAAAATCTCATGGCATAAAAAATATTAAATTTAATCACGTCACCATTAAATTTCATGGTTAATGCTCCTTCATGCACATCAATTTTCATCCTAACTGTTCTCAAAAATGGCCTGCCAAGCAAGATGGAATATCATGACATGCATCACCCATGCTCATCACATAAAAATCAGCAGAAAATACAAGTTCATTCACTTGGACGAAGACATCCTCTAACACTCCATCTGGGTAAGTACAACTCCTATTAACTAACTGAATCACTATACCAGTTTTCTTTAACTCTCCTAAGTTTAATTTGTCATAAACAGACCTAGGCATAATATTAATGGAAGCACCCAAGTCAAGCATAGCCTTATCAAAATAAAGATTTCCTATTTTACAAGGAACAGAAAACACACATGGGTCGTTGCACTTAGGGGAAAGTTTCCTTTGAAAAACTGCAGACACATTTTTCCCCACACTTACCTTTTCATTCCCTACTAACTTTTTTTTAGTAGTACACAATTTTTTCAAGAACTTTGCGTAACGAGGCACCTGGTTAATGGCATCAAGGAGAGGTATGTTGATCTGTACCTTCTTTAATGTCTCTAAGATCTCTTGGTTAGCCTCATTTACCTTAGAAGTAGGGCTTCAAAATCTACTAGGAAAGGGTGGAATTGGCTTATAAGGCTCTCTTTTCTTCTCTTTTATTTCCTTAGTAGTTTGATGAGAATCTGTATCTAACTATGGTTCAGCTCCTCTGATCTCTAACTTAGGTTCTAACTCTCTACTCTTCCTAGGTTCTTTTTGTTCTTTCCTACTCCTAAGTGTTATGGCATTAACATTCTCTTTAGGGATAGGGTAATGCTGAGATGGTAATCTGTTTTGCATTTGAGCCTGCAAGTTGTTAACTATAATATCAGTTGCAGTCTGTCTCTCTTAAACCTACTTAAGAGTTATCTCCAAAATCGGGTACCTATCATCAATCTTCTTAAGGACTTGTTCTAGTAGGAAGTTGTTTCTATCTTGATTACAAGGTTGACAAGTTGCTTGGTTAAAACCAAGTGGATTGGTTTGAGGGCTATACCTAAGATTAGGGTGGTCTCTCAATCTTTCATTACAGGTGTCAGAATAGGGATCATACCTCCTTTGACTTTGGTTAGAGTAGAAAGCATTAACATTACCCTCTTGAAGTGTAGGAGATGCATCAGTAGGAGGCCCCTCTAGACAACAAATGCCACAAATGACTGCTTTTTATACTCCCCCAGTAACAATCTTATTCAATATAGTAGTAATATAAGATAACTGACTCTCTACAGATGAACTAGAACCAATCTCATTAACCCTTTTAATTTGTGACTCCCTAATACCAAACTGCTGAGTATCTTAGGCCATTTGATTGAATAAGTTTCTAGCCTTTGCTGGAGTTTTTATTAACTAGAGCCCCGCCACTAGCAGCATCAACCATATTACGATCCACAGGAAGCAAACCCTTATAAAAATATTGAATCAACAACTGTTCAGTTATTTGATGTTGGGTACAACTGGCACACAAGTTATTAAATCTTTCCCAATACTCACAAAAAGTTTCCCCATTCATTTGTTTGATACCACATATATCCTTCCTAATAGATCCAATTCGGGATGCTGGAAAAAATTTGTCTAAAAATAATTTATGCATTGCTATCCATGTAGAGAAAGATCCAACAGACATGTAATACAACCAATCTTTAGCATTACCAAGCAAAGAAAAAGGAAAAGCTCTCAACCTAATTTGGTCTTCGGGAATCCCCTCAGGCACCATAGCAGAGCATGTAATAAGGAATTCACTAATATGAAGGTATGGGTCCTCTCCAACTAATCCATGAAACTTGGGTAACAGATTGATGAATCCAGAGTTCGGTTTTAGAGGTTTATCTACTGCAGGATAAGTAATGGACATGGGTTGGGTTTCTAGATTAGGGGCAATAAGTTCCCGAAGGGTAGACATTCCTATCTCTTTAATCTTAAGATTTACTGGTTTAGGATGACACTCTTTGTTTTTAGCTTCCAACGTTTGTGTTGAATTTAGGAGTACTTACCCACAAGAGGGGAGGGAATTGTGGTGTTCAATTTTCGCGTACTTACTGACAAACACCCTCCTGATTACAGAGGTTGTTCTTGAATT
>NCQT01079915.1:3211-14632 GCA_002740465.1 Stenocereus thurberi | reverse complement strand
ATAGGGAGAATCAAGACTCAAAAACAGTGGTTATCGAGCCTAGTTGGTGTAATTCATTACGTTCCTCTTGGCCTTAAACCTTTATTATCTATCTCAGAGATATCAAAAACCTATTTTCCTTTTGTAACCATCAAAGCCTTCTATTTATAATCCCAATTATTCTATTTTGATTGGTTTTGCTCCACACTATTTTACCTTGAGTTTAATTGCCTTAATTTATTTGGTTTTCGAATCATGTTGATATAACTCATCTTACATTGAATTACTTGTGTTAGAAATGCCTTTTGATTATCAAATTTCTATTAAAGTTGGAACAAATGCAGTTTACTAATTTCAAATATCTACAATTCCATTTTTCAAGCAGAACTGGGCCTAGTCTATCATTTTTCATTGTGCATAAGTATTATTAAGTGAGATTGCATTTTAAAGACTTCAGATACGTTCATTGCATCTATCTTTAGAAATTAGCACATGTTTATCAAAATTATAACATTTTGGTAAGTAGATCAATGAATTAATTTAATCAGTGATTTGTCACATAATTGGTGGCCCTATCAGTCATCAGTTACAGAGTATTACCCTTCAGTTACTCGCGCGGCTTCAGGCTAGGTCCCCTGATCAGCTTGGCAGGTGTACACTTATCCATAGATCGTAACAGCATTAAGGGGTTCGCCATTAGATAATAACCAGCAATTGCAGTTTACATTCATCTCATTTACTGTTTTAACTTAAAATGAATTGCAAAGCAAATGCCCAGCCAAATTATGCAGTGATCATTTAACAATAAAGGAATGCATGTACTGAGCTTCGGCTCACAATTCGAAATATTTTCATGTTTTGCTTTAGGCAAATGCTCAGTGAATCGCCCTCATGCTAGCAAACCAGCTGAAGAACGTAAGTTTGGCAAGGGAATCTGGATGGATCAACAGTGACATAGTGCATGCATACTTTGAAGCTGTGTTTTGAAATCCTCAGTCGATGGAAGTGTAGATTATATGGTGAATGTTTTACTTTGGTAAATAAACGTTATGTTGGTTAATAGTTAATTGTATATGAGTTGATCATGTATGAAAGTGTATGGTTGAAGCCATGCCTAACTATGTTATTTCTAGTACACATGCTCCAAGCCTTGTCCTTTTGGACAGCGGTAATGTCTTGATCATTGGGTTTATCAGTTGTAATTGAGGGAATTAGAATTCTGATTGCAAACAGTGAAACATGCTAAATTAATGGGTGTTATAGATTTGGTATCAGAGCTAGGTTGATTTTCCTTGATGGGATATGGAGTATGAAGAGTGGAGATTTGAGAGTGAGAAGGCTGGTTAATGAAGGTTATTAATATATCATTAAAGATTTACGGCATTAGAGATTTATGACAGTCAAAATGCCTGTTTATCTCTCCAATGCTCTTCACTTATGTTCCTTCTTGCTAGATGGATCCATATGCGGTGAATATGACAGGTAGTTCTGTGGCCATTCACATCTCTTTACTATATGCTAGTGTGGTAGCCCACATGAAGACCCCATTTCTGAGTTTCATAGTGTCACGGCCCATGCATGTAGGCTGTTGTGAACTTTATTTACAGTTAGCCCTTGGGTCAAGTTTAGGACACGATATTATGACTTTATGATGACTCGAGCCTTGGAAGGATGAACCTAAATTTCAGTTTCAAGAGGCCTAGGCTATCATTATCACCGAGCTATATTAAGGGAAGAGTTTGAATCGAGAGGGAAAAACATGGACATTCTTTAGGAAATATTTTCATTACACTTTGTATCTCCCCTACCATCACTACCTACACTGAGCACTTCTTAGCCGCCTGACAACCCTAAGCCATTCGGGCCCAGAGGAGCGATCCCTGTATCTGATGGAGTTACAGATCTCCTTGATACACCATAGTTTAGCTCTGATGGTAGCCTTATAGAAGACTCTATGTTATTACGTTTTAGCAAGCATATTAATGATTACATGGAACCAAGGTAGAGAGCATAGCAACATTATAAGGAAACAAGGTAGGAAGTAAGTGAGATACCAACGTGGTGGAACTATTCCAGTATTAAGAGCAATGGAAGTAACTTCCAGAGTATTCAATTTAACAAGAGTTTCCATAGGGGCATGTAGGACGTAAGGGAAAGAACCTGAAGAAGTGATAGGTATGTACACCTATTACATGCGCTTTGCTAGTGTGCACATCATACTCTTAAGGGATCTTTAGAGATGTAGTGTGAGTTATTTAATGACCTAGTATTGGGTGATGTAGAGAATCGAAGAAGTATGGCAGGCCATATCTTTTATTACTTGAATCTTGTATGCTTAACCATGCACACTTGCCAGCTTCCACTATAGTATTCTCTATAAGAGGCAGCAGATTTATAGAGCGAATGGATGACATGAGGTTCTAGTTTAGCCCAACACTTGAGTAACTTTTCTTATAAGCAACTCAAACCTAAACAATTATGATCATTTACCTCGTTGGTTATGTAATGGAGCTTATAATGATCCCCAATGTGCGTGCCTGTGTAATTCGCAAGAATATTTAATCCTCTCTGCTTACAGTTCAGTCATTACTATGTTCATATTTCACTATCGTATACTCTAACTCCTTGTTCCTATTCACTTATTATTTGTAACGCCTCATGTCTTATGACCTTAATAAAGTTCAATAGAGCTAAAAATTTAAGGGTCATTGTAAGCTATAAGGTGTTTATGAGCTATGCTAGACCAATTAAATAAGTTGTTGGCTATAAGTTAATATGTATGGATGCATGTTGTCATTTATTTCGGAGTTGTATTATATGTTCATTTCTCTCATCTGTTCAAATCTTGCAATTGTGTACTCCAGGTGTGTAAACCATTAAGTTATGAACTCCGGTGTATGGCCGTTGAGCTATTAAAATGTTTCTTTCCTTTTCAAGTATCTATTATTGTAATGCCCCCAACCCCAGGAGGGTCACACTGTCAGGACTTCCTAGAAGGAAATCCCCAAGGCTCATAAAGATCGAGGGTTTGCATTAGCATTTAGATAGTCATTCTAGAATAAAACGATAAGAGTTTCCCCTGTTTTAGCAACATCTTAGGATCTTAGCTCAGCTAAGGGTACCTGTAAACTGGAAATAGGGTATAACATTTACTGAAATAACCCAAATTCAAACCCTCTGCCACTTGCACGGGATTAATCACAATCAAACAACTAACAAGCTGGGGTCAGAATGATATATATACAGGTACAGAGCCGACTATATGCTGTCACATACAACAATGAAATTAAATATTTACAACATGGTAGATCGAACACTTGCAAAGCTGGCAAAAGACATCTTATGGGTCGATAACAAAATAACTTCAAAGTGTCTCTTATACCTGCTCAAACTGAACCTCGAAAAAGGGAATAAGTAAAGGGATTAGCAACCATATGCTTAGTGAGAATTCTTTTACCCCTTAAAACCAAAACCATTTGCAGGCATTAATACCAATAATAGTCATATATCACGTATTTGTATACTACTATCCTATTAGGCAATCCTAGTCTCCAATGAAAGATTACCACCCTTATACTTCATGCTAGCCCCTCCACTCATTCCTACTCCCTTAATGACCAATCTTGTTTTCTAACAAACATTCAGGCACGTAATCAAATAGCACAAGGAACGAATATGATGCTTTTAAACACACTTTTGAAAACATAATGACTCTCAATATGGTCCAAGAATAGTTTATAAGTCACGCTGACTTCTTTAAAGCTTATAACTATTTTAAAAAAGCCCTAAAACATCCAATTTGGTAAGAAAGGCTTGGCAAGAACATTCTTTCATAAGATATGCACTTTTAAAAGCTTAAATATTCGATACATTACTAGGATGTAACCATGCTTCATTTGAAATTTCATTTAAACTATACTTGGAAACACGTTCATGAGATATATGCAGGATATGTACATTTAAAAGCTTATTTCTTTTCTAAAAACAAAAACACTTTTCTTAGCCTCTTAAGGCTCATATTCTTTAAAAGAACTTCTTTCGTAATGGTCTTCTAATGACCCTTGTAAGCTTGTCAAATCTTATTCAATATAGCTTCCTAATGGCCCTTAGAAATTTTTCTTTTCTGAACAGCTTAAAATTTTAAAACACCAAATTTCCTATTCATTAGAAACTTACTGATAACAAAAATACGTCTTATTGTGCTAAGTAAGGGAGGTCAACACCGCCCTTAAGTGAGATCGTTACTCATAACTCCCATTATTCCCGGGCTATACGTACTTAACTTTTGGCCAAAACGCATCTTAGTAGAGCAACTCTAACCTCGATATTATCCTTTGTCAGGCAACAGCTCACACCAGGATAATCACATCCTGAGTTCAGTTCCCCTTAAGGTTTTCTTATGCGTCACACATCAGAGAACAACTCACACCAAGGTAACCATATCTTAAGTCCAGCTCCCGGGAACAGCTCACGCGATCATTGCATCCAGCTCCCAACATTACCTTTGGGGGAAACAGCTCACGGCATCTTTGCGTCCAATAACCACCGTCAAGGTCTGGCCACTTACCTAGCACTTTCTTAGCCTTTGAAATCGCATTTCATTTCTTTTTTTCAGTTGATTACTTTGCTGAAATCTTATTTTTAAACAAAATGACCATAACCTTTTGAAATGTTTATAGCTCATTCGTTTTTGGCTTAAAAAACTTCTCATAAATGGAATACGTTTGCTAAGTTGTAAATCGACTTTGTTTTTAACTTAAAAGCTTCTTATAATATAATAAATTTACTAACACATAAGTCAACTTCCTTTTAAACTTGAAAGCTTCTTAAAAACATGGGAAGTTTGTTAACAGGTAAACCGACTTTGTTTTAAAACTTAAAAACTTCTTATAAGCGTAATAAGCTTGTTAATACCTAATTTGACTTCGTTTTAAAACTTAAAAGCTTCTTATAAACGTAATAAGCTTATTATCTCATAAATAGACTTCGCTTTTAACTTTAAAAGTTCTTATAAACGTAGTAAGTTTGCTAATTCGTAAATTGAAACTCATTTGAAACTCAAGGTACTTGGTTAGCATTTAAATTCAAACTAGATTCGTATTTAAAGCTTTTTGAAACGTAAGGTAATGATCAAATTAAATTTGTAAGTGAAGCGTATTGAATCTTAAAGTAATTATCAAACTAGATTTGTAAGTGAAGCTTATTGAATCTTAAAGTAATAATTAAACTAGATTCATAATTGAAACTTATTGAAACTTAAGGTAATAGACTCATTCAAACTGGCATACAACTCAAATTAAGTTTTGTAATAAACTCATTCAGACAAGGTTCGTAATAAAATCTTCAGTTGCCATTTTACACTCATTTCAATCTCTTTTTAAAACTCAAAGGAGGATGCATAAATAAACTAAAGGCTTAAAATGTTCTCAAACTTATGATTATACAAACCTTAAAGATACTTGGCTCGCTTATAAGTCAAGTGAGGTTTCTTTATAAATTTTTAACATAAATGCTTCTTACAATCACAATGGTTTTACTAGTTCATAACTCGAAACTCAAATAAGCAGCTAGCATATAAGTCAAGCCAAATTTCATAATTAATACCATAAGTCACTCTTTCTCAGATCGTTTAAATCCTTTTAGATGCAAGGAAAAGCTACATATAAACCAATGCCTTAAAACATTTTCGAACTCACTTTTAGTTCACTTTTAAGTTTCCTAAACCTATCAGCTATTCAATTGAGTCACTCACTGAGTAATTCAACGGTTTAGGATTATTTTAGGCTACAAACATGTTCATAACTAACAGGCAGTTGGTAAGTACTTAAAAGCATTTGAAATCATGAAAACAAGCGTTCATCAATCTTTCTTAAAGATGTCCAAATTTCAAGAATTAACCACTTAATGTCACGTAGCACATTGAGAGGAAAAGGGTTCACAGCTAGCACATTCATACACTTCATAGAACAATTCGGCGGAATTTACTCAATAAGCCACACATGGCCTCGCAATCAACACGATTGCGGTAATCACAACCCAGGCTCCCTCCTCACACAACACCGACCACAAGAACCTCAATTTCCTCAATAGTTTCGCCTTGAGCCATCCAACTACCAACTCGGTTTAATATTATCATAAACAAACCAATAATTCACAAAACCATCATATAAAAGCATAGCATTCTCATCAATAGCCCTGTATAGAAATTAAGCGCAGCTGTACTAATTTAGCGATAACTTCTAAACAGAAATTAACATGCTTTACTAATGCCTTAATTCGTCCAATTAGCATTTTTAAACTTCAAAACATAATTCAGGACTAATAAACTGACGAAGTGACAACATTAAGGCGATGATCTAATTATTAATAATTCAGCAAACTTCAAACTATCTAGCCATTAATAATCTAGCAGCACTTTCAACATGCCATAAAGCCACAATTAACACCATGTTCGCAATTTCCTCAATTTCGATTCTAAGTTCACCCAAACTGATTCCTAACCTCAAATCAACATGCGTTAAATAATTTAGTTAAAAATTGTTGAAATTAATAGTAATTTACGAGCAAATCTCCACCTCGATTCCGAGCTAGGCGTTCATTTGAAGGGCTCGATGGCTCGACTTTGGGTACTTGTACGGCTCCAAACTCTGACCTTGCCCTCTGGTCCTGAAAGCAGCACCAAATTCACGCCCAAACCTCACCCATTCGAACCCTAAATAGACCCAAATTTTGTTTATCAACTTGAGGCTGAATTGGGTATTTGAAATTGCGAATTTTACTCCAATTTATAGAGGATTGAAATAACTAGGAGCTAAATTGCATGGCCATACCTGGCATTCGTTCATGCCCCAAATTCATCACCCAAACCACCATAGATGTGGTGTGTTCTTCCCGGTTTCTTGCCCAAAATTCACACCAGATGGAGGGTTGCTCGTGGGGAGGTCAAATGGGTAGGTGTTGTGGCCGTGAGTGGTGAGAAATCAGCGCGAAATCGAGCGCTTGTGGTGCATCCATGGTGGAGGTTAAAGTAGGAAGAGGAAGAGCAGAGAGGAGAGAGAGGGATGTCAGGAAAAGCGGGGTCGCGGGTTAGAGGAGGAAGGAAAGGGGGGTTACGCGCATTTACTAAAATGCCCCTCCCTCTCTTTTTTTTTTTTTGTCCTAAGCTGTTTCGTATTTGATACCGCTAATCTAATTCGTAACCCAAACTCTAGACCCAAAATCGATAGCATGACCTTTCATCGATTACTCGTTTCCAAAAATATCGAGGTTTGATTTAATGACTAACGAAACGAATTCTAAGGTTGACAACCTATTCGTATACGGGTTCCTAATCGATTTAGTACTCATTAATCATTAATAGCGCTTATTAAAAATCATTGAAGGATTCTCAAACCAATAATAACAATAATAATTTTAATAGCGACAATAATATTTTTTTAAATAAAAAATTATCACTCACATAGGCACGTCAATAATAATTTAACTTGTATCGTTAAATAAAATAGGTTTTATAACGTAAAAAGGCATTACGAACAACTTAACAGAAAATAAAGTACGCGGCCCTTACAATTGTAAGGCTTAAAGCCTGGATTGGGTCAATTGTAGGTGGAATTCTGTCCGTTTCGTCCCAGGATTTAAGGGTTTCACTGAGGCACATTAGCATATTTGTCACCAAGACCATACATTGGCAATGCTCCTATTATACCTGGTCATTCACCTACCTTTTTCCTAGCCCTTGGATTGTTTAGGGTATCATTTCGTTGCTCATAGCACTCACTTGCTCTATCGTAGTTCTTTCTCTAGACCTTGCTTTAAGGGCCGCATCTGACATCTAAACCATGTCAAGTATCACTTATCTTTTGCAAGAATGCTTTTCATATAGTATTTCTTGTAATGGTTGTCAATAATCAGATACCATTGACTATTATCATGTTTTACTCGTTCCCTGGGAGCATACTCCTACATGTATCTTATATCTCTTTCATTCATTGTTGAATACCTATTTCTCATTCATTTATTGTTGAAAGCGTGTTCACGCATATACCTTATACTGCATTTATGCATAATGGCACGCTCGTATGACTTGCTCTGAATTCATAAGGTGATTCATCTCTCATTGGTGTGGGTAATTGTTATAATCCTCTTACTCTCCTTATTCTGAACTTCAACTCCCACACATATATCTTACATGCTCGTAAGTAAACTCCAGCCTTTCTATTCAATCTTATTGCTAGACTTCAATCGGTTTCATATGAGCAAAGGACATATTTCTAATGTAATTTATTCAATCTATTTACTTATCCATTGCACTTTATCGGTCCAATCTATTGATCCATTTATTGCACTTACAATTCTCATATGTATATTTTATATCCTCATAAATAAACTTCAGTAATCCTTATTTAAATCCTATTGCCATCCTTGACTTGGCTCCATATGAGTGAAGGCATGTTCCCACTGCAGCCTATTCAATCCATTATCTATTCATTAGACCTTGCTTGCTCAAGCTATTTATTTATCCATTGTTCCTTGGTTATCAAATCTATTTCTCTATTTATTGTATTTTGTTTAGCCATCTTGTTTTTAAATCATCAGCTAAACTCAAAGGTAATCGGGCCGTCTTTCTTTTGGGATAACTATGTATTGGATCCTTTATAATCAACAATTATAAACCACGATTCTTGTGGTATTATGTTTTAGAATTTTGGATACACTCATGGTTATCTTTATTCTAACCACCCCATGATAGTCTCTCCTTGATTAGTCTTTTCTAGTGCCATTGTTCATTTCTTTTGCATGCAATGATTCACTGGGCTAATAATTCCATTACTCTCATCCCTAACTATAATCATTTTATTACCCGTTATGAACCAGGAGCAGGCCCTTGAGTAGTCCGATGAGGGCAGATCATGTGACACATTAGGAATATCATATGAGGATATTTTGATAAGGGCATAGACTCAAGCACTGTCTAATTATATTGGAGTGAGCCAGAAGAAACATTGAGTATAAGGTCAAAGCAAACCAAGTAAGCATTAAGAGGGAAAATTCAAGTACATGTTGAGTTGATACAAGGTCGACAAAAGAGTTATATTGGTAAAACAATGAAATGACCAAAGTCTCATATGAGTTATTAAGTATGTCAAAAGGCTTTCCTAGTCAAGGTAGTAAGAGACCGACTATCCAAGGACAATTAGAGACTAGTTACATTGGGCCTTATGATTCATTGAAAGGTTAAATCCTGTAGCTTGTTGACTGCACCTACCTGTTGAACCTGGACACATACATAATGTATTTATAGCTCGTAATAGTATCAGAGTACTTATAAGGGTATACAACAGTTTCCGTTAGTGGATAAGGTAATGAACCAACAGTGAGCACCTCCTCACTAGTAACAAAGTTCTTTTCTTTCGAAGAGAATATCAATTTTAAACCAATGTAATTGAGTTCATTAAAGCATCTAAAAATATGAATGGATCTAACTCTTTTGAGTTTGAGACTGTAGTACTTCGCAACCTAGGAAAACATTTGCATTTGCATGGAGCTCCCAGCGGTCGATGTGGTGAAAATACTAGTAAAGAAATTTGCATGAAACATCAAGGTAAAATGACACAGATATTGATGATAAAATCATCTTTTAGGTGATAAAGATCTTTTTTCAACATTCAACAGGGTGACATACATCAGAAGACTCTTGAAAACAGACTATTAGAATCGACAGAAAAGCTATGCTGATAAAAGAAGGAGATTCCTGAAGTTTCAGGCAGATGATAGGGTTTTTCAAAATGTTCTGCCAACTAAGGGTATTAGAAGGTTAATATATAAGCTAAATTGAGGCCAAGATCTATTGGATCATACAAGTCTATTGAAGATTGAATCTCATAGCTTGTCGACCAGATCTGCTTATATAACTCAAACACGTGCATGATGTGTTTCTTACCTCATTACTCAGGCAGCAAATTTCAGATCCTGACCAGGCTCTCTTAACCAAATCCATTGCGGTCATTGAGGATCTCGCGTTTGAAGAGCACCTAGTCCAAACACTAGATCGTAGGATTAAGCAGCTATGCATCAAGCAGATATCTTTAGTTAAAGTACACTAGGCAAATCATACCTTCTCAGAAGCTACTTCGGGAAACCAAGGATGAGATGCAAGCCAAGTACCCACTTCTATTTAACATAAACTTGCATGTTTTGTCAAAGCTCATAAGTTTCGAGGACGAAACTCTTTAAGGGGGGAAGACTGTAATAGCCCGAACATAAATCAGGTTTACTTATTCAATTGAGCCAAGTTATTAATTTTTTCACGTTTATTAATCTCATTTCATCATCCCAGTTAGGAGAAATCATTTTGGCCGCCACCTTGCAATCAAGTTTCATTTACGGTAACAATTTTTGGATGAATCAATATTAGGTCCTGGTAAATATGATTCGGTGATAAATTATTTTTCATAATGTCACAAAAATTTAGTTTTTCACCATGCAAAAATTTGGGCCCACATTCACTAAGTTTAGCCCAATTCATTTGGGCTCGATTTGCGACCCGATTCACTTTGGGCTCAAATTGTGGCCCAAAAATTCTGGTGTAATTAATTTAAGTTAGTCACCATCATTTGTACCTAATTTCAATCAGTAAAAAGCTACTTTTGGAGGGTGAACATAAGCCAGGTAATGAGGTGAGTCATGAGCAACTTTAAGCAAATTCAAACCACAAACTTCTCTCTTCCTTTTCTCTATAACCCACGGTCACCCCCACCCCCAGCTGCTGCCGCCTGTTCTTGGTGTTTTTCGACTAGTTTTCCGCTAGCAAGTGGTTGCCATTGACAGCCTGGCACCCTGGAACCACAAGCTACCATCCTCAATCTCTACCAAACATCACCTCCACCTCTCTCTTTTTAAGCTCCAAGTAAGTGATCTCAACTTGGATTCTTTCCTTTTTGATTTTTTCTTTGTGATTTGGATTTTGATCATGTTCTTTGGTTGAAATCAAGAGTTATTTCAATGTTTTTAATTGTTGATTAAGTTTTTGGCATGCTAGGGCTTAGGGTTATTCATGATCATGTAAGTTTGAGATTGAAAGCATGTTTTCATGGATTGTTTGTATTTGGTTTAGTGGTTTTAGTCTCTAATGATGTTTATGAGAGTGTTTTGGTGATTTAGTGATGAGATACATATGTTCTAGATTGGACAAAGGCTATGGTTTTAGGCAAGTAGTGCATGGCTTGAATGATTTTGGCATTAATATGTTTTGACACAAAATGAATCTGAGATGTCTTCTTTAATTTGGAAAAAAAAAAGATTTAGTATGATTGTTGAAAAGGGGTGGATTATGGAAATTTTCCCAATTGATTATACAGGATGATTTTGCCCACTTATGCAAATAAATAAGGTTATGGATGTATTTAAAGTGAGTTTGAGAAAGAGAAGAATTGAAAATTTAAT
>NCQT01079842.1:0-13880 GCA_002740465.1 Stenocereus thurberi | reverse complement strand
TAATGAAGGTAAATTTGTTTTCAGGGGAAAATTATTTTCCCTAGAATGAAGAAAAATATTTTCACTTTCAATGGAGCGCAAGTTGATTGTACATTTCTTTGGCACTCACACGGTTTCACATTCTTTCTCTCTTCCGTGTCTATTTCCTCGAAATATGGTTCGAAGATTAAGGCAGTAACATATAGTTTAAAGATTAAGATAGCATATTAAAATTAAGGAACCTGTATCATTCCGATGTTAATGTCCATGCCCATGCCGGTGAATCTAACAATCATGATTTCTCGAAATTCAAAACGCTCTGCAATTCATCGTCAGAGTTAATAAGATAGAGAAATTCACTAGGTTTTTCTTCTTCTTCATTTGGATTCTTACTCGAAGGTAGGAAATTGATAACTATTGCTAGTATTAAATTGTTGGCAATAGGTAGGATAAAAAAAAATTGACAAATATACATATTGTCACAATTTTGACCTGTAGGACACCACTATTGTAATATAATTTTTCAAAAAAAACATATAAATTCTCATTTTTCTAAATATCTTACTTATTTTTGTTTTTTTTTCCCTAATGTACCTTTTCTTAGCTTTTTTGTACATTTTTTGCTAATCAAACTCATTTTTCAAAAACTTCATTTTCCCTTTTACCAAACAACTGAAAATATGAACTGTAAATCATTTTATATGAAAAATCATTTTACATAAAAACTTATTTTTTAAGAAAATGGCTTTCAATCCTATCAAACACACCCTAAATGCTGATGACGTTTTTTTATTCACTTTCGTCGAAGCAGAACTCTGCCCCAAGGCCTGATGGGAAAAGAAAGGGAGCATAAGCAGTTGAATAAGGATATCGGGTAACTTGGCAACATTTTATGACTCTGAATTTGTAGGATTTCACGATACGGTTTGCGATGATAAAGGAAGACACTTCTTCAAGGATTGCTACATCGAAGGAACTGTCGACTATGTGAAGGCAGATCACTTTATTTGGTACCTTTCTTGTTAATTTTATGATTAACTATAGCAAAATGATAAATGTCTTGCTGCAAGACACTTAAAAAGTGTCTTGTTTTTATTTAATATATATATTATTGCATATTATATCAGAAAAACGGTACGATTGAATAGTGAAAGAACGTCAAAACTTACAAATTGTGTAAAATTATCATTTTATACATAATTTTTCACATTTCCAAAATTACACAAATGATTTGCCTTCACGAATGGAGTTGATCCGGTTAAGGTATCAATTTTTATTTGTTGGCGTAGCCGACGAATATTAAAGTTTTACAACTCATAATAAGTTGTAATTATTAAAAATTTGGTGATTTTAAATCATAAAATATATTAATTTGAGTTAATACAAGACATTTAAGAGCATCTTGCGGCATGACACGTATCATCACTCTTAATTATATGGTATTCTTTTAACCGTTATTTTTATGTGATTTTGCTTGCAAAGATGAACTACCTATAAGATTTACGTTTAGTCTCTAGTTACTATTTAATTTCATTCAATTTGAAATAAATAGAATATGATGTTTTAGAATCTAACGTGTAGGAGAATACAGATATTGTCCACGTGGAAGAATCCACATGAATATGTAGAAAATAATATGAATATATCTCTAAAATTAAAGTAGAAGAAATCTAGATAAATTTTCATAAAAAGGTCTAACATCTAGAGAGCTAAGATTAATATACGAAGAATGATATTAATTTTGGGTCTAGCTTTTTAATTTTTAATACAAGAACAATGATACTGTTGGCCTAACAAGAGGTACAACTCTCCCTCCCATCACAGATTTTTTTCCATTTATAAGACTCGAGTCTAAGACTTTACTTAATGAGAACCAGTTCCAAGCCACTTGAAGCAACCTATATTGGTCTTTATCATTACTAGATAAGCCCCAACATTTGTCATGATTACCTAGAAGTGCTAATGTTCTCAGGAGTCATGTAAGTAGATTTAGATTAAAAATAAATATATGATAAATACACATTAAAAAAATATGCATTTGACATCCGAGAACATGTGCTCCCGAGCGCATATTAAAAGTTGCCCAGATAAACTAAGCTTTGAGAGGTAGTCACACAGAGTATAAGATCCAAAACTAAATTTAAAAATTCTTTATAAAATCTAAAGCTGAAGTTTAGACAAAAGGAAAAGGAAAGACCTTGAACGTATATGTTACAGTGGTTCAAATGTATGTGAAATCGATGCTAATTAAGTTCAAAAAAGAAATGTATATGAGATGCTAATACTGCATCACTTGACATCTTATGCATTACAACGTCTGATGATACTTGTTAGCAATACGTGAGACCATCCATGACAAGCATGGATGAATTTACTCGAGCAAATGGCACTTGCTAAAGCTAGTGTAATATTGACAATATAATTGTTAGACGATAATTTGTCGTATTTTATGTGTCCCTTTTACCTAATTTTGGCTCATATGATAATATAATCTTTAGAGTTTTTGCTTAATTTATTTGCTTTTGTAGGTAATAAACTTTAAATCGAGCAAACGTCGTGAAAAGGAGCGAAGACGGACAAAAAAGAGTAAAAGCAAACAAGAAGGGACGGTGGGGGGCCGAACTACCGTGCTAGAAATGTGGCACGGTCGTGCCACCGTGGCACGGTGGGGCCATGCCACCTGGCGTGGTCGTGCCCCTCTTCGTTCGCTCGGCCATGCGATTTCCTATTTAATGCCCCTTCTAGGGGTCGCTCGGGGTTCTCTCTGGCGATTGTAGGCTAGTTTTAGTTTAGGTTTTAACCAATAAAAATCTCAATAGGAGGATTAGATTAGGATGTTGTAGATTGTATTTTGGATTCGAAGCTTTGGATTTCAAGTTCATTCCATTAATCAAGCATAAGGTCTCTTCTCTCTCTCTCTTTCATATCTTGTTCTTGTTTAGGTTTTGCTAGTTTAATTTTTGTATATGATTTGTTTAGCTTAGATGTTTAGTTTTCATTATTAATCCATGTTTAGTTAGATTGATTACACTGCAAGAAAAATAGGATTGGGCCACGAAATTTATATTATAAGGCGACAAAATTAATTTTGACGCCCTTAACTTACTGCAAGGCAACGAAAATAATTTTATGGTCTCTGTCCATAATTAAGGTGACAAAATGATATTTTCGCAGCTCTTTAGTTTAAATAAGGCGTCAGATTTTATATTTCATGGCCTTATACCAAAAACAAAAAAAAAAACAAATTAGGCGCTCAGTTTGGCCCCTACTCATTTTTGTGAAAGTTGGAACGAAAATTTAGGTGGCTAAACCCTCATCTGACCTAACCCTCACTCAAATCGTCTTCATTTCGCTACATCTGTTCACCCTCTTCATTTCGATCAACACCCTCACTCAATCCCCCTGACCTAACCCTCACCTCAAGTCCAGTCGTGGCGGTGCCTAAAGTCCAACCTGAAGGTGTTCAAGCCTGCTGTCTATTGGAGGTCGACATTCAAGCTTGGCGCAGTGGTTTGCAGGGGTTGCTCATTCACTTCGATTCTCAGGTATTTCCTGAATAACGCTCATCCTTGTTCGATTTTGTTCGATTGTGTATTTTGTTCATTTTTTTCGTTTTTGTTCGATTTTGAAGGATGAGCAGTAGTTTTTCTTCAGATTTTAGCCTGAAGGAGTTCACCAGGGTCAGACTCATCCTATCTCATTTTTATGTTATTTTTGTTTATGTTTATTGTTTTCAGTTGGTTTTAGTTCTGTGGTTGAATAAAACTCTTTTGTTTTTTTTTTTCAAGATTTTACTTCCTGATTGACGAAGATCTTGAATTTAGGTGTTTTGGCATTTGATTTGAGCTCTTATTCGAATTGAGTGTCTTTCAGTTTGATAAAGTTCAAATCTAATTGAACAACATGCTAGTGGTGGTCGCGTGATGTGGGTGCTCTATGAATTCATTTGGGTTTTTCAATTTCTAATGCATAATGAGCATTTTAATTGAGAACAAGAGAATTAAGCTCTGATCAGATCAGGTTTCTTGATAAATCATCTGAAAGTGTCTGGTTGGTGATGGAGAGAGTCTTGATTATTGTGAACTCCTCATTTGTCGACCCAAATTTGCAAGGGTAGCCTTTTTTGTTTCACAGTACCCCAAGAATTGTTATAATTTTAACTTGCTTTTTATGTGATATGGTTGCTCTAAGAAGTAGCCCTCCATCTATATCTTATGGATCCTGTGTATATGGGCAGATATCTACCTGAGTTGCTGGCTCAACCTCAAATACTTAGTCCGTTTATGCTTAGTGCTTCCGTAGTGCTATCGGTTGTTAACTGAAGGTGAGTATCACTTTCACCCGTTGGTACCTCCCAGATCAGATAACAAGATCAGACAACAAGCTGGTCCAGCTTCTATAGAATGTTCCTTTATATTGGTTTATATGTTGCGCCGACTTTTGGCGAGCTTGCTAACCTGTGTTTGTCTCAATTTCGCTTTGTTTTTTTAAATAAATCGAAATGGATTGTCATCGTATGTGTTAGGTGTTCATGCATTGATAATTTGGCCTAACTCATCTTGCATACTAGGGATTATATTATTTCTATTAAAATGTTTATAACTTCAATTATATGGTTAAGTGATTATATCCTTGGGAAAATTAGGTTGTCTTTAATGCACACTTCTAGTCACACTATCGAAACTTTTAATTGTTGGATGTCTGACTTTGGATTGATAAGTGTCTGGCTTTCTGGTGTAGACCAGACTTTGAAACATACTTAGTAGCTAATTGGCAGCCATAGCCTACACCCTAAAATAATGATCAGTGAATTCCTCATTGTTTAAGCCAATAATTTTGACCTTTTTATGACATCCTTAGACGGTTTTTTGTGATAATAAATGTTTGATTTTTGTATGCATGTGGTAGAACATTGATATGACTCTTGAGTTGCTCTCAATTGTGAGTTAGCCTCTCACCTGAGTGCGCTATGAGGCATTAAAGCGTAACAGACCTGGCTCTTAAGGGATGACTGATGACTATTCTTTATCAAGGAGAGAAGTGGAGATGATTTTGTGCTTTAGGTTATTGTTTGGATCCCATGACTATTCTTCATCACACTTTTTCTTTCTATTGCCTCGTTCGTTTCTCTTAAGTTGATTTATTTTGTAAGCCTTGTAAAGATTTCAGAGACCTTACAATAAAATTTGAATTTTAAAATTTAAAGGTTCCAATACATTCTTGATATTTGAATGTGATCCTCTAAGATGTTCTTGTATGAAATTATGGACTTCTACAACCCTATCTATTGTAATTGCTTTATATAATTCCCTAAGCTTTATCTCATCTGGTCCCTTGACTTTATTTTTCTTACCTTCTTCACTAAATGATAGAAATGTAAAGTAATTCTCTAAGACATTTCCTTCTTGCCTGCTTAGCCTTATGTTTCTTTCTACAGTCTAGGAGTAGAAATGTAAAGTCATTCTCAGGTTGAGATCAGGGATTCCTTTACTAGTGACTTTTGGGATTCTATTTTCCCATAAGTAATTAGGTTTGGTCAAGTTTTTTCACATCTTCAAGATTCAAACATCTGTATTATATTCAGAGGTTCAGTCTGCCCCTCATCCATGTTATTGTCAGGGGGAAGTTGAACAAGAAGCAATAGGGACATTTCAAGATAGTTATCCTAAAGGCTTTAGCTAGCACCTCAGCTTCTCCTTACCCTCTTGGAGGAGGAGCTTTGTTGGGGAATCAAGGGGTGCATTCTCACTTGAGAGATAAGTATAATGTTCCGAACTTTGTTCATATGTCCAACACTTTCCAGGTTGGTGGTGAGCTTCTTCCCTCCAAAGGTGAGGTTTCTATCCTCAATACGAATGAAGTTCCTTACTAGAACTTAGAGGCCTTAGATTCTATGTCCCTTAAGGAGATTTTGGATACCAAAGTTGGAATTTTTTCCCGAGTTAGCTTCAAAGTGTTTTGTAGTTTATACNCCTTAAAAAGGTATAAGAATTTACACGTGTCTTGCATCATTGCTAGTAAAATTTTCAATATTTAGCCATGATAAGATATGAGACATAATTATTTCTATACTTCAGGCTCATATCATGACATAATAGAAATCTCTTGGTATTTTATATTCTTATAGCCACACTCTCAGAGTATTATAAGTGTTCACTTTGAGTGCACGATTTATTTGGGGCAGCATAAAACTATCCTAAGAAACTTTCATACTTAAAATTTTAACAAGTATTTGAACTAGTCTAAAGTTATGCATATGCCCGGTCACCTCTTCTTAAGTTGCTAGTATTAAAGTTTTTCTTCTAGGACCTTCACTTAGCTGAGGCTTCCAGTTAGTGGTAGGCTAGCTTTTGGCAATAGGCTTGATGTCTTATCATGATCTTGCTGCATCTTTACCTTAAATCCTCTTCCACTCCTCACTCCATATAGGAAGCTTCTTCAAGTTCTTCAGTTAAGAGGACTTCTTTTAGCCAGACTCCTAGTGGAGGGTCAAGGTTCATTACTTTGTGAATAGCTCATACTTATCTAGGTTATGTATGGATTGCCTGCCTCTTGTTCCTACAAGAGTTTGCTGGAAGGAAATGTCTCCTTACTGCTTGAAGGTTGTAGATGTGCGCACATAACATCGCCTGACATTCCGAGGTTGCTCCAAGATGTTGTTTGTGAAACCTTCATTAGACTTAAACTACATTTGTAGGGCATAAGTTGACATAGTAGCCTTCATAGACTTACGTGCTCATCTTCCAATGATAATATTGTATATAGATGTTGTATTCACCAAAATAAAGTCTATACCAACATGATGGATTAGGCCACTATCCCCTACCTCGTACTACAAGAAAATTGATATTAGGCAGTGAGTTTTTAGAAAATGGGCATCGACATTTATTTTGTTGTTCTATTATGTTCTATGGGCCCCGATACTAAATTTGTTGCATTTTTTCTCTAAGCAATGTACTGATAGCTTCTTTCTATTTTGATCATTTCTTATTTTCAACAAATTAGTTGTGAATGATTTCTTGTTAGGTTTGTTTCTCTGTAGGATTTACTGATTCTGTGAAGGATGTCCGATTTCTTATCTTGAACAAACCCACTATTGTATTAGTTCTGCTAATAGCTTCTTCATATTTTGATCATTTTTTCAGATTTAGTTGTGACTGGAGGAAGAGAAATTGAAGACACTGTTTGTTTCAGAGTAGGTACATAACGTGGAACTTTATATTATTTAGTTGATTGATTCATGTCTATTGGTGCTTATATTAACACAATCCTATCATATCATGAAGGGGTTTTTAAATTATTTATGTTTTAACATTTCGTTCAGGGATGGATAGGGATCGAATTTGGATGAATCACATGGGAATTAGTGATAGAAGAAAACCCGATTATATAGCAGGCATTAATGAATTTTTAGAGCTTGCCTTTGGTGGCAAGGAAGACGGAACAGAGGTGAGGTGTCCATGTGTGAATTATAATTTGTGTTTGTTTCATAATCGAAGCATGATTCATAATCACTTAATAGTTCGGGGTATATTGAGGAATTATAATCCATGGATACATCATGGAGAATATGAAGATCATATCGATAGTAGTGATGATGGGATAGAAGAAGAGGCATCAAATAGAGCTGAAAATTTTGTGGCATGTGATGATATGAGGCCATTAGTACGCAAACCAACGAATGTTATGAACTCTGGTAATTTGCATCTATTGAGAACTATACAGAGAATGAGGGTGGCAAAAATGAGGTGCCAAAAGAGTTTCAGAAGCTTATAGAAGATGCCAAGGCAGAGTTGTATCCTGGTTGTAAGACATTTACGAGGTTGGAGTTCATTGTCACATTACATCATATCAAAGTGAGTTGCAAATGGAGTAATAAATCATTTTCTATATTGCTTAGGTCACTTCAAAGAGCATTTAACAATGATGAGAACTTTCCTAAAAATTTTAATGAGGCAAAAAAGTATACAAAAGCCTTGGGTTTGGATTATGTCAAAATTGATGCATGTATTAACAACTGCATTCTATATTGGAAAGAGAATAGAGACCTAGAAGATGTCCAAAATGCTCTGTATCTCGATGGAAAGAGAAAGCTGATATGGAAGGTGATAATGACATGGATGATGAAGTGACTTCAAAGGTAGGAAGAGTGCCGTGCCTATTCCTTAGGCATTTGCCATTAATACCAAGGCTGCAAAGGATGTTTATGTCCTTAAAGGTAGCTGAACACAGGAGATGGCATAAAGAGGGGCGCACTGATGATGGTAAATTGAGACATCCAGCTGATTCCAAGGCATGGAAGCATGTGAATGAATTATATCCTACATTTTCTTCAGACCTGCGAAATGTAAGGTTGGCCTTAGCTACTGATGGGTTTAATCCAGCAGCATAAATGAGTAGTCAATATAGCAATATAGCCTGTAATATTGATGCCTTACAATTTGCCTCCTTGGATGTGCATGAGTAGCAGCAATTTTATGCTTTCTTTGATAATTCCTGGCCCTAAAGCCCCTGGTAATGATATTGAAGTGTTTTTACACCCACTTATAGATGAGCTTAAAGTGCTGTGGGAGGTTGGGGTAAGAACATATGATGCTCATAGCAAAGCGTTTTTTAATACGTTTGCTATATTGATGTGGACAGTGCATGACTTTTCAGGCTACATCAATGTGTCTGGTTGGAGTACGAAAAGATTTCTCGCTTGTCCTAATTGTCATAAAGACACATGTTCAGAAAGGCTGCGTCATAGAAATAAGTGGTGTTATATGGGACATCGTAGGTTCTTAGAGTCAGATCATAAATGGAGGATCAACAGGACATCTTTTAATAAGAGACCTGAAAGAAGAGCTCCTCCTATTTTCCTAAGTGGACATGATGTTTTTGAACAACTTAGTAATTGTGAAAATGATTTTGGGAAAGATGCGATGGGTAAGCGAAAGATAGGTGACAGATATTTGGTACACCAATCGAAGAAGACAAGCATCTTGTATGAACTTCCATATTGTAGGCATTTATTAATTCGACACAACCTGGATGTCATCATATAAAGAAGAATATATGTGATAATATTCTGGGGACATTACTTGACATACCTGGTAAGAATAAGGATTCATTAAATGCTAGATTGGATCTAAAAAAATGAATATGCATGATAAACTGCGAGCTAAGTTGATTGGAGACAAGTATCAAGTTCCAAAAGCACCATTAACTTGACCTTAAGTGAAACAAGACAAGCCGTTGCCTTATTGTCAAGTTTATGTGTCCTAGATGGATATTCTTCTAACATTTCATGATGTGTAACATTAGATGACGGAAGGCTTTCGGGAATGAAAAGTCATGACCGTCATGTTTTCATGCAAGACTTGCTTTTGCCAGCATTTTGAGGTGTGTTGGATGAAAAGGTTCTTGAACCTCTAGTGGAACTTAGCAATTATTTCAAGAACTTGTGTTCTAGAACCTTAGATATCAACATTCTAGAGCAAATGGAGAAAGATATTACAATTACTCTTTGCAAGCTAGAGCGTATATTTATTCCAGCATTCTTTGATGTAATGGTGCATCTTGCTATATATTTGACAATTGATGCTAAGTTAGCTGGTCCTATTCCTTTTCGATGGATGTATCATGTTGAAAGGTAATAAAATTCTTAAATTTCTAAAGTGTAATATCTTGATATTTTGAAAGCATGGATAACTAAAGTTCTTTGTTTTTTCTTAGGGGAATGTGCACATACAAAACAGATGTGCGCAATAGAAATTATCCTGAAGGAAGCGTTGCAGGGGGTTATATTCAAAATGAATGCCTAACCTTATGTTCTAGATATTTGTCTATGATAGAGACAAAATTTAACCGTGTAGACCGCAATGATACTGTGGTAGTAGACCAACCGCACCATTTGTCCATATTTGCCAAGGTAAGAAAGCCAATAGGGAAGGTCAATTTTAAGCAATTAAGCTATGAAGATTAAAAACTAGCTCAACTTTATGTCTTAAAAAATTACAAAGAGGCAGAACCTTTCTATGAGTAAGTGTTCTTATATAATGAGCTATATATAGTTACAAATTCATAGATATGTTATTAATTGTGTGAGTTTTCATATCATCAGTGAATATGACAGCGCCACTAATGTACAAAAGCCTGACTTCTCCAATTGGTTTGAGAGTATAGAAAGATAACTTTATATTGCCAAATACTTTCACTGTGAATTTTTCTTTTATCTTTGTCGTAATTGATTGTACGTATACATAGGTTGTACAACTTTGGCATGAAGGGGATCAAAGAATGGTAGAAGAATTGTTGTGTCTGGCCCGAGGTCCAATGAAAGGTGTTACTAGTTATGAAGGATATGTAATTAATGGATTTAGGTTTCACACTAGAAGGCATCAAAGAAATCGAAAAACACAAAACAGTGGTGTGGTAGTTGAGGGGGGAATAGAAAATGGAAAGAAAGATTTTTATGTTGTACTAAAGGAGGTCATTGTGTTAGAATATGATGCCCTCAAAAATCGTACAAGTCCCAAAGTTGTATTGTTCAACTGTAGATGGTTGGATGCATATAATGAAGGGAGAGGCATTAAAAGGGACAAGCTTGGGGGAACGCTGATTAATGTGACTCGTAACTTACAGACAAATGATTGTCAAATTCGTCAGATTTTTTATATTCCAGCTCACAATGATCCGCAATGGAAATGGGTTATAACTATGAACCCCTGTTATTATTTTGATTTCCCTAATGCTGATGATGTTGATGGTTGTAATGAGTCAATATGGAAAAATATAGACGCTGAGATTACTAATCCAATAGAGATTCAAAAGGGGGATGATGAAGAAATTCCTCTTGTTAGGGATGATGTGGAGCCTGACATTATTAATGCGGAGATAGTTGATGCAAACCTAGTGGATGCTAATTTCATCCAGGACAACAACGATGAAAATGATGAGGATGTGGTGAGCGAGGGTGATGAGGATGAATTCTCAGACAGGGTATCAAATATAGATTCATTTGATAGGGACATTGAAGAGGATGAATCTGATGACGGTAGTGGTAGTGAACAGTGGTAAGAAATATAGTTTTGCATTTGTTAATATATTCTAATTGTTTTACAGTTATCATATTTTTGTTGCTAATATCACTCTTATATGTAGGATTATGGCAGTAAACGCATCGTACCAAGTTGTAGTGCCACAGAACCACCCCCTATCCCTAACAGGTGACATTGGTCAAAACGATGTGCAACCTCCTTTGACTTATAGGCAGAAAAGGAGAGCCCAACAAGCACTTCGAAATGGTACTTTTTATTTTTTCTAGTTTGGGTTTGAATACATATGTAATAAGTGAAATTTGCTCATGATCTTGATGATTACTTGTTTATATAGAAATTTGAAACTCGCAAGCGTGGGCCAACTAGAGGCTTGAAGTCACTACATGAAAGGGAGCAAAACCCTAATGTTAAGCCTTTTGCGAAGATCACATCAGACATGGAACGTGTTGTTGGTAAACATGCTAGCCACTTCATTAGTGAGTACAACAAGTGGGTGAAGGAATTCTGCCTGCTAGATTCAAGGTAATTTATTTTAATTTTTTGCAAAGCTGTTTGGCCAAGCTAACATAGATGCTTGTAGACTTTGAAACACAAATTAGGCACTACCCAGTTATTGTTGCACTACCCAGTTTAATTAAACTCTTGCTCTGCCCAGTTAAGTAATCATAATTATGTTTCTTGTAAGTTGTTTAACATAATCCTTCCCTTGCGGGAACTGGATTAGAATGGATAAAGATGCTAAGACACGATTGTTGGACAAAATCAAGGTAAATTTACAATTATATAGCTTATTATGTTGAATGTACGAAATCCAATGATAAGGTGCGGCCCACGTGATTCGTTTTTGTTCCACTCAGTCTATCAAGTCAGAGGTTCACTTTCACTTTAATGTTTGTGTATTTATTTGCCCCAATCTAGACAGAATGGAATTTGCCTGCAGAAGGTGATGGAATTAATGTCGGCCGTGCATTGGAACTATAATGTATGCTGCTGTTTAGAGGTTGGAGGTACGGGCTAAAGGAAGAACATTTTGCTGGAAATACTATTACTTAGGCTATTAGCAATAAGCCTCTAGAAGTGCACAGCGACAACTGGGATTGGCCAGTTAACCATTGGGCAGATCCGAAGCAGCAGGTATCTTATGATCACTCTTCATCTAAAGGCTCACATAAGGTTGGTTGTTTAATTATAGTTTGTTGAGGCAAAAGATAAAACCAGCGAATGCACTACAAAAACGATGTTCGGCTCCGACGGAAAAAGCAACGCGGTGGAAGGTCATTGGACAATGTCAGAAAATCCGATGGGAAAAGCGACGGATTCCGACGGACCCGACGGAAATGCATTCCGTCGGAAATTCCGACGGAAATGCATTCCGTCTAATGGAATTCCGTCGGAATCCGGCGGACTCCACGAGGCTGCAGTAGATCTGGCTTTTCATTTTGGGGGAGGAAAAATGTAGCCGGGTATTTTCAAGTGAAGAGAGAGAAAGTTAATTTCAAAGAGAGAGGGAGGAGAAGGAAGAGAGAGAAAGGTGGAGTGTTGAAGATTTCGATCACCGGAAAATTGAATGGTAAGTTGTTTTTTTGTTAATTTGTTGTTTAAATTTGAATTATTTAAGGTAATTGATATTTTTTATGGTACTTGATTTTCCAAGTTTTGCCGCTGCTGCCGGTTGTCCATTTGATTTTTCGAGTATTTAAAGGTTAGTGGAATTGTTGCATTTTGAAATTGTATTAATTTGATATGTGATGTTAATTTTTGTGAATTTTAATCTTGAAGCAAGTTTATCTAGTTTAATTAATTTTTTCCGTAGAACATAAATGTGAATTACGTTAGTTTTTTTTAATTAATAAAATATGTTTATTAGAATAAGTGGAGTAAAACATGTTAAGCATGTAAATTTAAAATAATTATCTAATTATTACAAAATGTGAAATATGTTAAGCATGTATAATATGCTTTGTTAAAGTGAATAATTTAAGTTTTTTTTTTTTTTTTTTTTTTTTTTTTTTTTTTTGATTTGTAGTATATGTTAATTTTTTGTAAGTATGTGAAGTGTATGTTTTATGAGATATGTTTCATTTTTTTTAATGATTTGTTTGAAATGTTAATAATTTTTGTTATATTTTTGTAATATTTAGGTATGTTAAGTGTATATTAATTTAAGTTTGCTAAGTATGTTGATAGTATTTTGATAGTATTTTGTTATTTTTGTTTAGTTTATTAATTTGGATGAAGTGTGAAATGAATAATTTAATTTGTGATTGATGCTTAATTAGGTTTATTTGGATAAATAATATTCTTATGTCAAATTGTTTTTTTAATTAACATATATGCTTAGTTACATTAATTGTTGTATTTTAGGTTTTGTGAAAATTTATTTAAGAAACCCGGGAATATACAATGTGAACTGAACATAAGTGTATTTATTTGTGTCATTGGTGAATATAAAATTTATACTAAATAATGTAACTCTAATTTAATATCTAATGTATGTTGTGTATATTAATTTTTGGTCAGTATGTGAGTAATATTCTTTTTTTGAGATATGGTTAATTTTTGGTATTGATTTGGTTGATTAGTTACATATTTTTAGTTTATTTTGTGAATGATTAATCACTACAGTTACGGTTTTCAATGTTTCGGATAGATTTTGGATGAGTTTTGAAATCATTTAGAACCGTGAAGAGAGAGGGGGCGAGCAAGAACGAGAGAGAAAGAGGAGAGCATATTTGGATAATTTATTTAATCCGCTTTGGTCTATGGGTGTTTAAAGGTTAGTGTAATTGTTATATTTTGAAAGTATATATATTAATTTTGTATGTGTTCTTAACTTTCATAAAATTAAATTTTGAAGCA
>NCQT01079825.1:0-23901 GCA_002740465.1 Stenocereus thurberi | reverse complement strand
CTAACATTGTGTTAAAGTATTAGAGAGTGGGCGAAAAGAAGGTCATTCTCCATAATGAATGTAATTAGCCACTAATTTACTCTTAGTTATGATTATCATGAGATTTGTTGAATGCTAATCCTAGTTTTATTTAAAAGGGCAAAAATTAACACAATTACTGGCAAGAACCAAACATGTTAGCAAAAACTATAAGCACTACTAACTTTGAGCAATTAAACTTTGCATTGTACTACCACAACTAACCAAATGAACTCAAACAAACTCAACTAATTACTACACTAGCAAAATAAAAAAGCACTTAAACAAATACACACAAAAATAGCAAGCAATGGTGATCATGGTTCTCATGGCCCTACAAGCCAACCCAAGTTTCTTCCATCATAATAATAATAATAATAATAATAATAATAATAATAATAATAATAATAATAATAATAATAATAGAAATAAAAATAATTCTAACTTTGTTATTGCTCTCAATTCCATATGCTCTAATCTTCTTCCTATTGGTAGATCAACATCAACTACTAAGTTTTGAATGTGAAATCTAACCTAAGAAGCATTAGAAACTAGAAAAGGGGAAGAGAGAGAAAGAAGGAAAAAAGAGGAGAACAAGGGATGATTTGGATTGTAAAAGAGAGAGAAAAGTGCTCAACAAGACATTAAATAACTAAGAATTAGCATAGAAACCCAAATAAAACATAAAAGGTTAAACTTGCATTAATCGAAATGAAGTGTAACAAGAGGGTTTTTAGATAAAACCCTAGCTAGACTAAACCTTAAAGAAAGGAAAAAGTTACGAGATGAGCTAAAGCGGCTCTTTAGTCCCTAGCGTGGCGCGGATGGTCCATGCCTAGCTACTGTTTTCCTTCTCCTTTTGCTTGTTTCATGCAATGGCCTAGCACAACCATGCCAAAGGTTTGGTGGTCATGCCACTTGGTATGGGCTTTCATTAGCTTCCCTTTACTTATTGAACTTGGATCCCGAGTTGTCTTGCACGAATTGCCTTACTTGATTGCCATTAGTTGCAACATGGCCTCCCTTTACTTATTACTTACAAGTGCATAAAACACAAGTAATAACTCTAACTTACATGTTATTCGGAGCTAAGACTAAGTATTAGAGGCATCAAAATTGTATCAGTTAAGATCCGAACACATTATCAGAGAAATGGTAGGTGGTTAGAGAAATGACCAAGATTTAAATAGAGCTCCTGAGCTTATACAGGTAGCATGTTGGAGAACTAGTTATCCTTGTGGAAATTCCTGTCAATCCACCCTTATCAAGTTTAGACGTGATTCATACATTAGCTTTGCCCTCAATGTATTATCTCAGCCAAGATCAATAAAGATGGTCTATTTGAATTTTGTCCCCCTTGGAGTTAGCAGGTGGAAGGGTATTGGAGATTACATTAAAAATAGTATCTTTTTTCATCTATGAAAATAACAGGATATTCACTTGAATAACAATTTATTTTTAATATAGATTACATCTGTAAGTTTTTGCTTGTGAAAAATTGGAACTAGGTACACTAGCAAGTTATAACGCGCTAGTGTTATCTTTAATAACTTGATAGCTAGAAAAGAACTCAAAGCTTGACATAGATTACCTTAATAGTGGGTATATGCATGTATCCTTCACACCTGCAACTGTGGAAAATTATTTGATGGCTTAAATCTTCATATACATGGTGATCCAATGAAATCCTTGAGATGTGCAGATAATAAGTTTTCACCTTGCGTAAACAAAATGGGCCAAAAATGTTGGTCCTAAAGTAGTAGTAATCTCCCCAGGGGGGATAGGATGATGGATAAAAATTGAAAATAAAAAACTTTAGTACTAAAATAAGAGATAAAAAAGCATATCAAAGACAATGAAAAAGGTCGATGTTCAAAGACTTTAAGCAGAAATAAAAATGAAGATAGTAAAGCATATAAGAATTGTTTAATAGAACGTTCACTCTCTTAATAAGGCTATATCTCCAGTTAAGGCTCCCCTTAGGATTTAAACTACTTCTATCAGCCCAACTTTGAATTGCACCACATCAATGGCCTTCACAGTCATCTAAAGTTCCTCTTGGACAACTTCTACCTAAAGTACTTCTTAGGCTCACAACATATCAATTATATCTCACTTACAAGAAAGTGCACTCCAAATCTTTAGCTTCACAAGACTTATAAGACTGTATAAGAGTATTTGCAATACAAACTCTACAAGGGTAAAATGAGGCTACTCAGAATATATCCTGGATGTGCTATTATACCTCTTGCATGTTAGCATGGTGCTCTATTTAGACTTTTTACATCAATGGGATTGTGGGAGTTGATATTAGTCATTGCATGTTAACATGTAAGTAAGTAAGTATGTATGTATGTATGTATATATATATATATATATATATATATATATATGTGTGTGTGTGTGTGTGTGTGTGTGCGCGCGCACTTGTGTGTGTGCACTCACATACATATATATATATATACGCACACGCACATGCACACACACTAGTCTAGGTAGCGCATCCTTCGCACGTGCTAAACCAACAATTTTAAATGTTGATTATATCCGAAAAAAAAGTAAAATTTGATTCCCATGTTGTCACCATAACCAAAAGATATGGTGCAAGTTTTCAGAATGTAGACTTTGAAAGCTCTGCACCATTGAAGTGCAAATGTGACTGGCTTATGAATTGTTGTTCTTATAGGTAGCATGCACAACAAATGGGCCAAACAACATTTAATGTCAAGAACAACATGATTATGTTTTTTTCCTTTCATGATTATTTTTTTCCCTTTGTTCGACATCTCTGCCATATCACAGGTTTTTTCCTTTCATGATTATTTTTCCCCCTTTGTTCGACATCTCTGCCATATCACCGTTTGAATAGTACTACCGTTAGATTCCTGTCCCTACATGATCTAGTTCAGCTGACACAATGTCACAATAACCGTAATAAAAGAAAGAACAAACTGTTCTAGAAAACGTTGCTTGTAATTGATAATATTGATTTGAAACTCTAACTATATTGCCGTGCAGTTAGATTTGATTTTGTAAAGCAAGACCTACAAATAAAAATTATTGACCTTCATATTGAAAGAAAGGTAATGAAGATAATAACATTATATTGCTCAATAAATTACCTTGAATATACCAAGGAGTTATTGCCTTTTTGTAACAGTCAACCTGAAATACACTCAATCATTAACATGTTCAATTGCAAAGCAACGAAGATAAGACATCCATGCCACTGTTTAAAATAAGAGAATGGTTTTTTTTGGGGGTCAAAGTTCTAAAGGACAATCAAAGATAGGCAAACTAGCAAGTAACACAAAAAGTCTATGCTCTCATGAGGCATGTATTAAAATGTTCAATTTTGAAATCTAATGAGATGGATGAAAATTAGACAACAAATTATAAGAACTTCTTAGAACTGTAGTGAGCGACAACAGATGTTGTAATTCATAATCACGTTGAATTTAATAGGAAATGGACTAACTTTAGCTAGGAATTTGATAAATAAACGTCTTTCCACATGAATCACACACGGGACACAAATCCACATCAAGTTTTAGGTGGCTGAAACTTCCATCTAGAGCCTGCGGAACATTTTTCATGTCATAGTTCTGATGCCCGCATGTCGACATAAGTGTAAAAGACTAGTCTCATTCTTAGCATCTCTGACATATATCTTGAGTTTCTTTCTGTCCAAGAATGATATAATTATGCTTCTATTTTTACAGGTGTAGGATTTCTAAAGCAGCTTCTTGAAGTGGTTTTTTGAATTTTTTTTTTTTACATGCACTTGTTTTTGACCTGATAAAAGATTTGCCCTATAAATGAAATCTGGTAGATTGATGAGTAATGAAATCTGGTAGTAAACACCTTATAATTGTTATGATCTATAGATAGGTGTGCACCTGTCAAATCGATTGGAGAACCTGGCCTGAGGCAGCGCAAGTAACTGAAGGGCGAGTGCCTTATAAATGATAACTGATACGGTCACTGATTAAGTGATAAATCACTAAGTAAACTAATTCATTGATACACTTTCCAAGATATTATAACTTTGATAAATGCATTATGATTTCTAAAGATAACAGCAATGGACTAGGCCCTGATTCTGCTTAAGAAATATAATAGTAGATATATATACTTAGTAAATAGTGCTTACTTTCATAATTTGTAACTTTAAGAAAAATTGATTAACTAAATGACATTCATAACTCAACATTTCAATATAAGATAGATTACATTAAGATGATCTGAAAACTAAACAGGAAACTTTAATTCGAGGTAAAACAAATTAAAGCAAAATAGACCAAAATAAAATAATGGAGGTTATAATATAAAGGCTTTGATGGATATAAATTGAATATGGGGTTTTTAATATTTCCGAGATGGATAATAAAAGGTTTAAGGCCAAGAGGATATAGTTAGGTATGGGATAGCCATTGTTCTTGAGTCATGTCTCTCCCCACTTCTCAAATTTCATTCTCATGCCATTGAACTCGGCTCAACTCAAATAAGCTTGTAAATATAATCAAAGTTGTTGAACTCAATAAACTTTGTATTTTCCTTGTAATATCCATATTACTTATAAACTTTTACTTAAGCCCTCAAAATTCATGGTTTCCTTCTTTCTTCCATAAATCAAGGTAAATGCCTCTTTAAAGGCCATTAAACTTTGTTTTCTTCATTTAATTACCTTATTCTAACCGAACACTCAAAATTTACACCATGATTAACCTTACACATTTTTCAATTTTTTTTCTTCATATAATCACTTAGAATGCTCCCACAAACTCATTTACTTGCATAAATAAACCAAACGACCTCTTTTTATCACTTATGGGCTTTTCCAGAACCCATTAATTTTGAAAAAACTCACATAACACTATTCTTTTAAGTTGATAACACATCCAACCTTCAAATTCACCTAATTCAATCCAAACAACATACTTTATTCAAAAACCAAATTAAATCATGCATAATCATGAAACCCTAGGTTATGCCACATTCAAGTTTTCATCCAAACCACCAGAAATAGATTTAATATGATCACCAACATCTTTAAATATCCATATTTCATGCCAAAGATCACAACATTAAATCAAAGAACACAAAGTGCATCATTTTCAGCATCAAGTTTGTATGATCAACTATAATTCCAATTCTTACATGTTTTCCTACTTAACCAACTCAATAAAACATCAAACTAACATTTGTTTGTATCAAGATAATATGATCCATAATCAAATCCAACATAAAAATCCAAAAGTAAACATGATTAGGATAGGATTTTACCTTACTTAAGCTTGAATATACGGTGATGGAGGTGGTGTTTGGGGGTAGTAGGAGTTGGGGATGGTGGCTAGTGGTGTTGGGGGTGGCACCTGGTGGTCGGAGGTGGCCCTGGCTGGCGGCCGAAGGTGGCGACAGCCACTGAAATTCAGCAACAATAGTAGCAGTAAAACTGTGGGGGAAAGAAAGAAAGGAGAAAAGAAAGAGAAAAATCTGTAGCTTTGTTTGGTTGAAAATTTCTTTGAACTTATCTTATTAACTTGGCTGATATTTAACCTCCAAAAAGGGCATTTTTGGTAATGATAATTAGGCCTAAATAATGATAACTAGCTAAACTCAATCATACCAACTTGTTGGGCCTCAAATTGGGCTCAAATGAATTGAGCTCGGAAATAAAACACTCCCTTGAGATAAAATTTTTGCATAGCCCAAAATTAATTTTTTGTGATGTTACGGAAAGTACTTTAATCACTTGAATTTATCAAGGCCTACAATTGACTCACCCAAAATTTTGTGATAGTTAAAACCCGAATTGCAGGAGGCCTAAATGAATTTTTCCTAATCAAAATGATTAGATCCTGATAAATAAATGTGAGAAAAATAATGCAGCTTAATTAAATAAATAAACATGATTAAGGGCGGGCTATCATAGCCTTCCCCCCTTAAAGAGTTTTGTCATCGAAACTTACAAACTTTGTCAAGTCATGCAAGATTACCTCAAACAGGTGCTGGTACTTGGCTTTCATTTCTTCCTCGGTTTCCCAAGTTACTTTTGAGGAGGTATGATTTGTCCAAAGAAGTGTCTGGATCGGGCACTCTTCGTACACTAGATCCCTAGTGACTTCACTGGATTCAGTTACAACAGCATGGTCAGGATCTGGAATGTACTTCCTGAGCTGTTAGATATGAAACATGTTATGTGCGTGTTCTAGTTCTATAGACAGATCTAGTTGATAAGCTATGAGATTCAATCTTTTGATGACTGCATATGGTCCAATATATCTTGGGCTTAACTTATCTCGCATTCCAAACCTCTTATACCTTTAGTTGGCGAAACTTTGAGAAAAACCTTATCAGCTACTTAAAACTCCAAAGGCCTTCTTCTTTTCTCAGCATAGTTTTTCAGTCGGCTCTGGGCAACTCGTATATGCTATTGAATCCTCCTTATTGTTCCAGCAGTTTTTTGGATCAGTTCTGGGACCAAGGTCAATGCTTTATGTAAGTTACTCTAGCACAGTAGGGTTCTACATTTTCTTCCATATAGAGCCTCAAATGGGCCATTTTAATGGTGGACTGGTAACTATTATTATAAGAAAACTCCACCAATGGTAAGTCATCTTCCCATTTCCTTTGGAACTCCCCTACATAAGCTTTTAACATGTCTTCCAGAATCTAATTCACTCTTTCAGTTTGCTCATCTGTTTCGAGATGATAGGAGCTGCTAAAATTCAATTTGGTTCCAAAGGCTTTTTGAAGTGCTTGCGAAAAGAAATGTGCTTGAAACCTCTGATCTCTATCAAACACTATATCTGTTGGAATTCCATGAAATTGAACTATATCCTTAACATATAGCTGGGCTTGTTTTTCAACTTCCCAAGTATCCCGAATTGACAGAAAATGGGCAGGTTTAGGGAGTTGATCAACTATTACTCAGATGGCATTCTTCATTGAAGTAGAAAAAGGTAATCCCATGACAAAATTTGTTGAGATTGAGTCCCATATCCAAGTGGGGATTTCTAAAGGTCGTAGTTCACCCATGAGACATTGATGCCCAACTTTAACCTTTTGGCAAATCAGACACTTGTCTACATACTCTGTGATCTCTTTCTTGAAGTTATTCCACCAAAAATTTTGCCTCAGGCCTCTATACATCTTGGTGCCAACGGATGCACCGAGTACTGAGTGTTGTAAGCCTCCTCAAAGATCTTCTTCCTTAATTCCACAATTTTGGTATACATAGGCAATTCTGAAATCGCAAGGTCCCATCTTCTTGTACAACAAATCCAAGCGACTCCCCTTTGACCTAAACCCGCAAGCGCACGGGTGTTGTAGTTTAGTAAAGGTATCATTCGCATGGAGACCAATTGTAATCTATTGAGTTTTATCCTATAAAAGTGCTAAGCAAGCAATTTCAATAGAGTGTTTAAATGACACTATAACCTAATTGAAAAATTCAATCAATTAAAAAGATCTAGGGATTTGTTTCACCTTGTAGAGATGTGGATCAATGAAATATATTATTTCCTTGATCTACCATGGGAGATTGAAAGGCGTGCAATCGGATTTAGAATTCAATCTTCTTTCAAAATAAACTAAATTTCCTAAACTAACCAATTATTCCTTCACATGTCCTTGCTTAGTCTAAGTTATAGATTTTTGATTGCTAAATGGTCCTTTTAACAAGCGAATCTCTTTAAAGTATTGCTAAGTTAAGTCCTATCTTGTTAATCAAATAACAAGTTTGATCTTTTAGTCCTTTGCTTAACTATTTTGAATTAGCAAATGAATTTGGCCAAAATTCAATCACAACAATTTCACACACAAGATAGAATTCAACCAATCCCAATTAAGAACAAGTGAAACTAAATAAAGATGAAAGTTTTCAATATCAACACTTGGCTAACAATCCCTAGATTAAGAAAACTATTCACACAAGTTTAAATTAACAAAACTAAAAAGAGAGAGAAGAAAACTTAGTGCAATTGAAGATCCTTTACGGGTTTTCCAACTTTGCAAGGGCATCAAAACAACAAGTACTTCTTCAACACTCACACTCAAAACTACTAAAAATCTAAATTAAACTTAGAAAAAATGGGAAAGAATGGAAAAACTAGGAAAAAGGGGGTTATCTTTTCTGCTATGTGTGTCTTCTCTGCTACGAAAATGGCCTTATTTAAAGAACACGATCAACCTCACCCACACGATGAAGGAAATTGAATAGGCTTGCAGTTATGGCCTCACTACGGACTGTGGCCTTCACCACAAATAGTCCGTGGTGAGCTTTGTCCCGATAATCTTATGTTCTTTCTTCCTGTGACGGTCATAGTGACTTGGAAGTGTTCGTGGGGAGTCAAGATACACTCAATTATGGTCAATTTTGGTCCAAAAACCTACAAAACACAGAAAAGAACTATACCCAAGCATCAAAGCGAAAAAGGAGTGCATAATATAGCATAAAGTACATAATTTTCCCTAAAAATCGCACAAAATGACCTCAAATTAATGTGCACTTTACGGACTTATCAAACCCCTCTATGCTTAAACCATTGCTTGTCCCCAAGCCATCATGAAACTGAAGCTAAAAATATGAATAACCTCCCAGGAAGACATCAGTAGCAACATCAATAACCAAATCAACCAAAGAAGTTTAGCCAGTAGTGATGAAAAACTTTTAAAAACAGATAAGAGAAGGATATTTTTGAAAAAGTAAGAACCATCACATCAAAATATTAAAACAATTACTCAAATCAACTTGAACGATCATAACGACATATTACAATAAGCAGAGCTTAGAAGAATCAATATAACCTCACTTTAGGGGTGATGCACTTATCACTCATTTGTTTAAAATTAAATGCAGTTCTCTCAAATCTCATTCCATAAAACCAAATCAATCATAAGCTTGATAAGACTCTCTAATTCTCCACCATCATTATGTAAAATACACAAGGCAGTCATGAGGACTTTCAAGAGTTGTAACAGAGCAAATGGGTAAAAGTAAGGAGGGAACAAACATTTTGAGACTTGTGAAGCTAAAAACCAAAGACCAATAACTTAAACCATCATTTCCCAACTAAAGCATGCTCCTTGAAATATCAACAACGTCCCCAAGTGATGTCACAAAAAAAAAGTGCCTTAAAAATATAAAACCAATGACAAATCCTTTTATTGCATCATTTTTCTGTTTGTTTTCCTTCTTTTTTTGTGTTTTTTTTTTAACAATTTGTTTGTTTTTTCCCAACATACACACATTTTTTCTTTTACACACCTTTGGTGTGCTTCATTTTTATTTTATTTTTGTTTCTTCTTCAAAGAGGAGGATAATGGCAAATGAAACTATACATTTTCAACATTTTTATTACAACTCACAAAACATAACCCAATTAACTTTGAAGAGAAAAATAAAGCATGAATCCCTTATCATGTCCAACCAAAACACAATATCCATAAAATGCTATTATCCACAGACTACTCCCAATCAACTATGAAGAATCTATAGCCTTAGCTAAAAGGGTAAGACATATGTGTATGGCCAAAGATAATGATATAGGTTCTCATCAATAAATACGGTAAAGGCTCAAAGGGGTAGCAAGGGATAAATCATTCACATAAGGGTGGCTATTTGGTCAATGTAGCTTATAAAGTCAAAGAATAGCTTAATCATATTGCCTAAATTTGTATGCTAAATGTGATCTTGAACAAGAGTCGAAGCAAGTTCTAGAGACTTGAAATCTAGGAAGAGTCATACATGAAAGGAAATATGAGACTAAAATGATGAATTAGTCTATTCAGGCTCAAAATCTTACAGGATAAAGCTCATCTAGCTCTTTGCATTTCGATATGTCAAATACTTATGCCAAGAATCATTAATCAATCAACTCATATCTAAGGTGAAGGTCACAACATCAAAAATACCTCAGATCTGCGACGGAATTACCGACGGAAAAAGTTTGATTTTCTGGCGGAAAATCACGTTTCCAACGGAAAATACGACGCCAAATATCCTGTTGGGAATTAGCTCGTCCTAGAAAAATGTCCGACAGAATACCCCGTCAGGAAGTCCGTCGGACAGCGTATGGGGTTGCAGGCATTTTGTACAGAGTGGGACAAATTTTCGTCGGAATTTCCGATGGAAATCCGTTAACCTCCAAAAAAAAAAATTTTTTTTGCTCCTAAAAAATAAGTAAAAAAATAAATAAAGAACTTAAATATATTATGATCACCACATACAACATATGTAATAATTGCAACATATGTAATAATTGCCAAATAAATTTATATCTGAAAATAAAATGTACTAAATTAAAAATTAATCATAACATCTACAATTGTTTTGGTAGATCATATAAATTAATCAGATTCAGATAAATTTGTGGGATCATCATTGTTATCTTGGGCGTCCTGTACATCATCAGTGTTCAAGTTAATTTGCCTAGAAGAACCTGCACTTAACAAATCAAACAAAAAATTAACTATACCTCAAACAAAATATTCTTCACATACTTACCAATAATTAATATACACAACAAATCCAACAAAAAATAAACATACTTAACATACTTAAACCATTCACCAAAACAAAACATATATTATACATGTTTTCCTACGTACAACTCTTTCATTTATCCAAATCAACATACATTCCAAATTAAGTTAAACATTAAATTATTTAGTATAAATTTTATATTCACTAATAACACAAATAAAAAAACTTATATTCATATTTAGTTCACATTTTATATTCCTGAAGTCCTTAAAGAAATAAGTGCTAAATCTAAAATACAACAATATAATTAAACATATATGCTGAAAAATTAAATTTAACATAATTATATTATTTGTCAAAATAAACCTAGTTAAGCATCAAACACAAATTAAATTATTTATTTCGCACTTCATCCAAATAAACAAACTCAAACAAAAATAATAAAATACTATTAACATAATGAGCAAACTTAAAGTAATATATATTTAATATACCTAAAAATTACAAAAATAAAATATAAATTCTTAACATATCAAACAAATCATACAAAAAATTATACATACCTCAAAAAAATATACACTTCACATACTTACAAAAAATTAATATATAACACAAATCAAACAAAAAATAAACTCACTTAACAAATTTAAATTATTCACTAAAATAAAACACATTATACACATTTAACATACTTCAACATCTTATAATAATTATATAATTATTATAAATGTACATACGTATCATATTTTGTTCCACTTATTTAAATAAGTACACTTCATAAATTAAATAAAGAATTAACATAATTTACATCCATATTTTACGGAAAAAATAAACTAAATAAACTGTACAAATATGCTTCAAAATTAAATTTTACAAAAGTTAACAATACATACCAAATTAATATATATAATTTCAAAATACAACAATTCCACTAACCTTTAAATACCCAAAAATCAACCCGAATTATCGGGGAAGGCGACGAGGATACTCTTACACCCATTCATAACAAGTTAACCACAATAAAAAACCCAATCAACTTAAATATTTCAATTTCAAAGAGTAAATTAACTCAAAACAAATAACCTACCGTTAAATTACAAGCAACGACAACAACTTTTCTGGTTAACGGCCACCAAAAACCATGAACATCCTCCTCCTGGTCTTTCTTCCTTGCTGTAACACTCCAAATTAAATATATTTCACTGTTTATATCTTACTTAATAAATCCCTTAATTATAATCTAGATAATCCAATGATAGGGGCATTACCGCCGTCCAAAAGGACAAGGCTTGAAACATGAGTACTATAAATAATATAGCTAAGCATAACCTCAAACATATACACTCACATCAAGTGTTAACCAATGAAGGGTTTATAAACCATAGTAAAATAAATCACTATATAGTCTACATCTTCATCTGTAGAAGAATTCAATATATAGCTTTAAAGTATGCATATACTGCATTACTTCTGATCCACCTTGATTTCCTTGCTTCACTTATTCTCTTCAGCTGATTTGTTAGCATGAGGCAATTCTCTGAGCATTTGCCTAAAACAAAGCATGAAAACATTTTGAACTGTGAGCCGAAACTCAGTACATGCATTCCTGAATTGTTAAATGATCATTGAAATACTGGTTGGGCCCGCTTTGCAATTCATTTAATTAAAACAGTGAATAAGATGATGTAAAGCTGCATTACTAGTTATTATCTGATAGTGAACCCCTTGATATTGTTACGATCTATGAATAGGTGTACACCTACTAAGCCGACCTGGGGACCTGGCCTGAAGCCGCGCGGGTAACTGAAGGGCAATGCCCTATAACTGATAACCGACGGGGTCACTAGTTAACTGATAAATCACTGTGTAAACTGATTCATTGATATACTTACCAAAACAGGATAACGTTGATAAATATACTCTGATTTCTAAAGATACAAGCAATGCACGTACCTTGAATCCTTAAAAATGTCATATGACTTGATACAAGTCAGCTGTTTCGTAAACGTCATCTGGCTTGATAAATATATTCTGCATTGATAACACTTATACAAAATAGGGAACGATAACTAGGCCTCAACGCTGTTTCATAAATGTCATTGTAAGTATGTGTAGTCAGTAAATAATCCTTACTCGCATAATTGAGTAAGTAAAACTATGTGTGACAGAAATTGAGTAATGAAATAGGATACATAACTTGTGCATTTCAATATAATAAACTGATTTTAATTCAATATAAGACAAGTTAAACCAAAATGGACTGATTTAATCAGTTAGGGTTATTGAAATTGAAATACAATAAATTGAAGCAAAATAGGCCAAACGGAAATGATTGAGGTGATAATGAAAAGATTTTAATTGATATAAATGAAATATAATTTTTGATATTTCTGAAATGGATAATGAAAAGTATGATACTTCTGAAATGGATAATAGAATGGTTTATGCTTCTGAAATGGGTGACAAATGGTGTAATGCCATAAGGGGTGCTGTGAGGTTCATAAAAGCTCATATAACACCCTAACTTGACCCAAATTACTCTGCTCACTAATTTTGAGTTATTACTCTGCTCACTTCTCAAATTTCAGTTTCATACTTATTTAACTCGGTTTTCAACCCAACTAAGCTTCTGTATATAATCAAACTTGTTGAACTCACTACACTTTGTAATTTCCTTGTATTACCCATAATTATATAGAAACTTCTGAAAATATTTCCAAATGTCACAAAGTTCTGTATTCATTCATGTTACCGTTTGATGGTCTGCATTAGAAAATCCATATCTTTCACTCCCGACCTCCAAATAAGATGTAAAACCCCAATATGAAAAGCTCATAATGTCCACTAAAACTTTTATTTAGGACACAAAGCATGATTTAAGGTCGCTAAAAGTAGAGTAGAACACAGACGTGCACAATTTCAATTCAATCTGCGCAGTCGTAGAAAAATGACAATAACTTTTTCTACAGAACTCGAATTAAGACGATTCAAAAGGAATTTCAAAGATAACTCATTGATCTATCCACACACCAAAAATACTATTTTTTGGTAACCCAATCAATACCAGTTTTTCTGTAAAGTTACTATTCCAGTTCAGTTTTCAGTTTCAATATATTCTGTACAGTCTTGAGTAAATTGGTCATAACTTTGCCCACATCAATCAAAATTGAGTAATTCCAAAGCCTATTGAAAGCTAACTCATCAAGCTATCACTACACCAAAAATCATGAATTTTGAATGTGCCAAATAGTACCAGTTTAATCTCGGAGTGGCCCCTATTTTAGGTCTGTTGACAGCTCAATAACTACATATTTGCAATTTTTTCTTCACATGACCATCCACTAAAATCACTCTTTAACTTATATAAATCAGCATAAACATCTTGATATTCATTACCAATGTGCAAGATCACAAAATCTCATTTAAAACAATCAAAATCCAAAACTTGAAATGAAGCTTGCATGATTAAGATAAAACCCTAACCCAGACCTCAACTCCAACATGATCCATCGCCAAGATGATTCTTAATTCAATAAAAACAACATGATCCATCATCAAAATAACCAAAACAAGAAGCAAAAACCAAAAATTCAAAGAACAAGATTGAAGTCACTTCCTTTGAGTTTCAAATAAGTGGAGATGGAGATGATATTTGGTGGTTTTGAGGGTGGAAGATGATAGCCGGTCCAGGAAGGTTGCAATCCTTGTCGGAGGTTGGCCAGAAAGTGGCTGGAAAACACCCAAAAGAGGGCTGGACAGGGCTGGTCTGGGTTGGGCCGTGGGGTAGAAGCAAGAGAGAGAAATGAGAGCTTTGATGTTTTTGATTTGTTTTACTTGGACGAAAATGAGCCAAATTTGCTTGGCTCTGCTTATATCTAGCAAAATGAACCTTAAGCCAATTAAAATTAGACACATGCAATGATGCTTAGCCAAATAAATGGAGTAACAATTTGTTGGGTCGGAATTGGGCCTAAATGAGCTCGGATTGGAAAAAGAACTGAAACCGAGCGCGTTTGAATTTTTTTTTAAGCTCGAGATTAAATGTAATGTCATGAAAAATAATTTAATCTTTTAAATCATAAATATCGAGGCCTACTATCAATTTTTTCCGAAATGGTCTGGTAAATGAAACTTGAATTGCAAAGTGGGGGTCGAAATGAATTTTCCCAACTGGGATGATTCAATGGGAGAAATAAATATGAAAAATGAATAACATGGCTTAAATAAATAAATAAATATGATTTAGGGTCGGGCTATTACACTTGCTCTCTCTCTCTCTCTTGCTTGCTCTCTCTCTCTCTCTCTCTCTTGCTTGCTCCATCTCTTTCTCTTCACAGCTGAAAATACCTCCAAAATGCACCGAAATCTTTTAAAAGCAGATCCACAGTTTTCTTGAAACGCGTGCCAAAAATTCCGATGGAATCTCCAACGGATTCGAACGGAATCCGACGGAATTTCCGATGGAAACAGACTCCGTCGGAAATTCAATGTTCCGTCGGACTCCGATGGTGTTTCCGTCGGAAAATCTGACTTGCCTCTTATGGGTATTCGCACCGTCGCTTTTTCCATTGGATATTGGCACCGTTTTTGTAGTGTTGAAAAACACAGAAATACACATTTTATTCACAAATGGGCCTAACAAAAAGCGTGAAAATAGGTAAAAGAAAGCCACTTAGTCTGAAGACTTATCATCAGAGGATTTATAGGCTCTCTACTTTTTCTTTTTGGTTTGTTTTTTTCTTCGGTTCTTTTAGTAAGCCTAAAATGCAACTAAAAACTAAAAAAATTGTCAAAACAAAACTAGAACAAAGAAAGAAACCTAGAAAATGAAATAATCAACTAAAAATGCAAACTAAACCTAAATGCATGACCTAAAAAAACAAAAATTTTCACACATCCGCAACACAGGTATATACAACCACAGACAATTACAATAACTCCCCCATGCTTGGACAACGCATTGTCCTCAATACAAGTATAAAGCTCTAAAAGGGAGGGATAGAGGGCGAAGGAGGAGAACGAGGGTGGGGTTGAGAAATGTGCCAGCCCCGCCAAGTCTCTAAGCATGCCCTAAAGTCTTGGAAATATTGGTTCTGGGAGGCAATCATGCCACAGACCTCATCATGGCGCTCTTGAACAAAGCCTCAGAGTGAGGGATGCTTAGTTTCTACATAAGCTTGTAGAGAAGCTTGCTCCTATTGAATTGACTGAAGGGTAGCATGCAGGTCATGATAGTCATAAGAGGAGGATGGTTGGGAGAAACTAAAAGCCCTAGGGTGAGGAGGTGGAGAAGTTTGTGCCAACTCTTCATCACTGGGTAAAAGTAGAGATTGACGCAGTTCAGGAGAGAGGTGTGATCAACATTTGGGAGAGGTATAAGCCGGTTCCCATGATAAATCCAACAAACACGTCCACCATCAACCTTACAAAATTTCATCTGTTCAAAAGCGGCTAAGTTCAACAACTCCAAACCTACGACCATCATCGGGGTTTGGTTCGACTCTATCATCGGTGTTTGGTTTAACTCCAGCCAACCTAGCAATGGGGATAATGAGGCCCCTAATAACAATCCTATGTGTAGAACAAGTGGCTGTACTATACAACTGATTGATTAAGAATGACCCGAGGTCAATTCGGTCACCTTCAAGCATGCTATACAAAAAATATAATTCAGACGGACAAGACACATTTAAACTATCCTCCCTAGCAAACAAACCATAAGCTAATAACTGTTGGGTCACACGAATACAGGGGTTTCAACTAACTGTGCCTTTGGAATTACTAGTGTCATACAGATGATTCCCGGAAATTTCATACTAAAAAGCATTTGGATTGAATTCCTTAGGGACACGGTGGTATGGTAGGTCCATTCTTGGTGGAAAACCAAATATACTATTAAAGGCACTCAAATTAAGCTCATAAAACTTCCTATTAAGATAAAATGAAACGTAGCCCTCTTGACATCGAGGGCCACTCGTAACCTCAATATGCAATGTGCTTAGGAATTCAAGTGTGAGGTCCCGATAAGTGTGGTCCCTAATTACTAAAAATTGATTCATCCACCTCGAGCAAACAACCAATGAATATTATCGAACAATCTCAATCGATTCAACACATCGTCATCATAATATTGAATAGCTACTACTAGTTTACTACTCAAAGGATTATATCTAGCAATGTGTTCAGGATTAGTTAAACTAAGGGGGTGTGAAATGTTACCTCAGCTTCTCATGGTGGTCAATGTTCGGGAGCTTCGGGGAGCTCTTTACAGGGCTTGACTTATAGTCCTAGCTTCTTGTGCGGTTTTTGCCTTCTTTTTTGGTACCATAGTGGTGTAATGTGGATGGGAAAAACTTGAAAAATCAAACTAAAAAAAAAATTGAGAAGAAAAATGCTAGAAAGTGAAAATTTTGAGAAAACGGAAGTAAACAGTGAAGAAATACAGAAGAAAATGGAAATTGGAGGAGTAAAAGTGAAAAATAGAGTTGTGAAAGTTGTGGATATGGAGATAGGAAAAATAGGAGAGAAAGAAGGCTTGAAAATAAAAAATAAAGGGAGATATGGAGTTAAGGTGAAGAAAGTAAGTGAAAAGGGAAGAAATTTGATGGATTTTCGTGAAAAGTTGAAGGTTTCAAGTGAAGTGGTTATTGAGGTTTTAGAGAGAGAATGGAGAGTTTAGAGATAGAAAGAGTCGAGAAGATGAAAAGAATGGGGGTCAAAGGGGCCTTGAAAACCTATGACCATGGATGCAGGCTTCACCACGGACTGTGGTGTTAGTCACGGACTGTCTGTGGTCAGCCTTGGTCTCGGATTTTTTGTTTTTTTCTCTCTTTTTTTCTTTTCTTAGAGCTTTCACGGACCATGGTGGTGTAACCTCTTATTATGCTTTTTTTTTTAATAGTTGTATTAATTTCTAGTGGAGATTCTAGTTAGCAAAAACACAAAATATGATGAAAAAAGGTACATAAAAAGAAAAAAGAAAAACAAATAATTGCGTTGCCTCCCAAGAAGCGCTCGTTTAAGGTTGGGAGCTCGACCTTTCTTCTGTTCTGGTTAGGGTTGAATGAGAGCGTGAGCGTCGGACTTCCCCATAACACATGCGTCGTTTTTGTCGTGAACCTCGAAATTGAAGACTTTCAACTGAAGGTACCACCTTAGATACTTAGGTTGCAAGTCCTTCTTCATCATCAAATTACGCCATAGCGTACTATTAGCGTACAAAACAAATCGATAGCCGGCTCCATCAGATGGACCACTATCATCATATTTAATCCCAAGTTCAAAATCCAAATTGACTCCTTCCATAGGATGCAAAGAAAGAAGTACTTCAGCAAACCTGCAATAATTGCTCATAGAAGACTCATTAGAAGTATTGGTCTCAACCTCGGGTATGCTAGGTGGCGTAGGAGCAGCAAACTCCACCTTAACATAACCCTGGTTGGGATCCTCAGTCGAAATCCAATCAAAATCAAAAGGGTCAGGATAACTCCAACTATCTTCTATCTCAATTTCAGGCGAAAGGGGAAGTGTATTAGATACGAAAGAATTTGGGAAAATAATTTTCTCGTCCATAAAACAAAACATAGCATAACACCCACTACTTCAAATGTTATTCCCCCCTTTTACATCAATAGTGCAACCTGACGTACCCAAAAAGGGTCTCCTCAGAATAACTTCGGCATTGTCAGTCTCAGTCATATCAGCAATGATAAAATCTTCTAGCATCCAAAAATCTCCTATTTTTACGGGTACATCCTCTAACGTACCCAAAGGTCATGTTTTGCAACCATCTGCTAATTGGAGTGAAAAGGGTGCTGATTCCAATGGTCCTAAATGAAGCTTATGGAATATAGAGTGGGGCATCAAACTGACACTTGTACACATGGCTCTTTCGAACTTTACTTTTCCTATGACATAGAGGATAGAAAAGCTACCTGGCTAAGGAAGCTCAAGGGGAAAGACTTTGGGAATCTCGAAGCTGTCATTTTCTTTAAAAGTTATGGGCTCACCCTCATAATTTCTCTCCTTACTCTCAAGCATGATTGCTTCTCTACCCTCCTCAAGTGTTATGTCCTCAGAATCCTCTACCCCTTCTTTCAAGGTAATATAGTTACACTGCTCGCGGGAGTTAGATTCGGGTTTACTAGGCAGTGTACCCAGAGGTGTAGATGAAGATGTACCTTGTTGAGCAATTCGAGCTTCCAACATCTTATTGTGAGTAGTAAGCGCATTAACCTTAGAGGGCAATTGCTTAATGTACTCATTTTGGTTTTGTTGTGCTAAAATCATATTCTCCATCATAGACTCTAAGTCGGATTTTTGAGGTGCTTATTGAGGATATGATGGTCTTTAAAATCCAAGGGGTGGTCTAATATTCGTTTGAGGCACGAATGGGGCATTAGAATATAAGAGAAATTGGGGTGATTTCTCCAACCTAGATTATATGTGTTAGAGAAAGGGTCACTTGTTAGCCTAGGGTGATAGTTGTTTACATGGTTGACTTGATCACTTACATCTTGGGTAAAAGGACTATCCACTTGATAATGCACAGTCAAATGATCAATAGATCCACATATATCACACGATGGGGAAGGGATACTTGAACTAACATAATTAGCATTCAAGTGTTCCAATTTTTGAGACCTAGCATTAACTTTAGAAGAAAGCATAGAAATAGCATCTAATTTCAGCTCTTCTATAAGATTGTATGCTTCATCTTCAGTTTTGTTCATAAGAGTACTTGCTGCTGCTCATCAATAGTAGACCTCAATGGTTGGGTGACTCCATTATAGAATGTTTGCATAATCATCCATCTTTGAAGAGCATGGTGAGGGTGTAATCGTAAAAGATTCTTGAATCGCTCCCAGGCTTCATAGAGCTTCTCATCTTCCTTTTGAGAGAAAGTAGTGATTTGATTCTGCAGGCTTGCCGTCTTACTCAGAGGAAAGAACTTGACAAGAAAGACTTTTGTAAGCTCATCCTGTGTTGTTATACATCCTAGACGCGACGAGTGAAGCCACGTCCTCACCTTATCCCTAAGTGAAAAAGGAAATAGGTACAAGCGGATGACATCGGTAGAAACTCCGTTGAGCTTTAACGTGTCACACACCTCTAAAAAAACTAAGAGGTATAAGTTTGGATCTTCTAATGGGGTGCCTCCGAACTGTGATTACTTTACCACTAATATAAAGGTTAATTTGAGCTTAAAGTTGTTCGCTTCTATGGTTAGCTGAGCGATACTAGAGGAAATGCCTTAGACTCCCTGGGTAACAAAATCTCGGAGTGTCCTTCTTTAGTCATCTCCTATTCCTGCCACTGATGAAGAAACTGCTTGAGCCTTGAGTCTTTGCTCTTCTACCCTTAATATCTTTCTCCTAGAGCAAAACATCCTTTCAATTTTTGGTTCAAATTCAAATGCAAAGAGACTTCGTATTTAAAGGAAAAATATCCAAAATAGCAACAAAACTACCAACGCAAATAAAAATAAAAAAACAAAAGTACTCACAAAATGCTTGGTCAATTTCTAAGGGCTAACTCAATATCTACAAATTTTGTCCCCGACAACAGCACCAAAAACTTGACCTAAACCCGCAAGTGCACGAATGTTGTAGTTTAGTAAAGATATCGTTTCCACGGAGACCAATTGCAATGTATTTAGTTTTTCCCTATAAAAGGCTAAGCAAGCGCTTTCAATAGAGTGTTTGAATGACACTATATCCTAATTAGAAAATTCAATCAATTAAAAAGATCTAGGAATTTGTTTCATCTTGTAGAGATGTGGATCAATGAAATAGATTATGCACTTGATCTACCATGGGAGATTGAAATGGATGCAATCGCATTTAGAATTCAATCTTTTTTCGAAATAAATTAAATTTCCCAAACTAACCAATCTTTTAAATGTGCTTGTTTAGTTTAAGTTATAGATTTTTGATCGCTAAATGACCCTCTTAACAAGCGAATCTCTTTAAAGTATTGCTAAGTCAAGTCCTATCTTGTTAATCAAATAGCAAGTTTCGTCTTTCAGTCCTTAACCATTTAGAATTAGCAAGTGAATGTGGCCAAAATTCAATCACAACAATTTCATACACAAGATGAATTGAACCAATCCCAATCAAGAGCAAGTACAACTAAATAAAGATGAAAGACTCCAACATCAATACTCAGGTAACAGTCCCTAGATTGAGAAAACTACTCACACATGTTTAAATTAACAAAACTAAACAGAGTTTGAGAGAAGAAAACTTAGCACAATTGAAGATCCTTCAAGGGTTTGTTAACTTTGCAAGGGCTCCAAAACAGCAACCACTTCTTCAACACTCACACTTAGACTACTAAAAATCTAAACTAAACTTAGAAAAAATGGAAAAGAATGGAAAAACTAGAGAGAAGGCTTCTCTTTTCTGCTGTGTGTGTCTTCTTTGCTGCGAAAATGACCCTATTTAAAGAAGAACACGATCAACCACAGCCACATGATGAAGGAAAATGAATAGACTTACAGTTATGGCCTCATCACGGACTGTGGCATTCACCACGGACAGTCTATGGTGAGCTATGTTCTTTCTTCCTTCCATGGGCATAGTGACTTGGGGGTGTCCGTGGGGAGTCAAGATACACTCAATTATGGTTAATTTTGGTTCAAAAACCTACAAAACATAAAAAAGAACCATACCTGTGTGCAAAACTGAAAAATGAGTGCATAATATAGCATAAAGCACATAATTCTCCCTAAAAATGGCATCAAATGACCTCAAAGTAGTGTGCACTTTATGGACTTATCACCCTCTCACAAGATTTCGCTTTATCCTTCAGAGTTCACGGTCACGGTCTTGGTTCACTCGAATTTCTTCCACTATAGAGGGTTATAAGGTAAGTGCCTGTAATTGAGCACTTGCTTGCCCATGTGGCACTAACTGAACACACAAGTCCTCAAGTTCTCTTTTGGGGGTTCAACTGAGTAATTACGATAATGTTCATGCTATGTTGTGCCTTCCTACTTAGGGCATCTTCCACAACATTTGCCTTTCTTGGGTGATATTGGATCTGCAGGCCATAATCCTTAAGCAATTCTAGCTAACGCTTTTGTCTCAAATTGAGCTTTTTTGATTGAACATGTACTTCGTATTCAAACTTTGATGATCAATATAGATCTTACAAATTACTCCATACAAGTAATGTCTCCAAATTTTCAGTGCAAGGACCACAACTGCCAGTTTTAAGTCATAGGTAGGGTAACTCCTCTCATAAGGCGAGAGTTGTTAGGAGGCATAAGCTACCACTTTATCTTCTTGCATCAAAATACACCCCAATCCATTCTTCGATGCATCACTGAATATAGTCTATTCCTTACCTTCTACCGGTAATGTTAGGACTGGGGCGGTAGTTAATCGCTGTCTTAACTCTCGAAATGCCCTTTCACACTTCTCTGTCAATCAAACTTAATAGCTTTCTTCAACAAATTAGTCGAGGGAGATGCTATCTTTGAAAAATCCTTTACAACCTTTGATAATAGCTAGTTAAACCCAAGAAGCTTGTAATCTTAGTGACATTGGTGGGCCTTAGCCACTCTGCAATTGCTTTCACCATCTGGGTGTCAACCTTAATCCACTCATTTGAAACTACATGTCTTGAAAATGCTATTTCTTCTCACCAGAACTCGTATTTCTTTAATTTACCATATAATTGGTGTTCCCTCAAGGTTTGCAACACTGTCTTCAAATAAGCAATGTGTTTAACTTTGTCCTTGGAGTATATCAAGATGTCATCAATTAAAACTACTACAAACTTGTCTAAATAGAGTCTGAAAAATCTATTCATAAGATCCACAAAGGCCGTGGGGATAGGAGTCTAACCAAATAGCGTCCTGTGAATTCGTCGTGACTATACCTCATTCTAAATGCGGTTTTGGGGATGTCGTTTAATTCTAAGCTGTTGGTATCCAGATCCCAATCAATCTTGGAAAAGACTCCTGCTTCTTGTAGTTGATTAAATAAATCATCCACTTGGGGTAAAGGGTATTTTTTTTGATGGCATCTTGTTCAGCTCCTTGTAGTTGATACATAACCTCAAGGTTCCATGCTTCTTTACAAATAAAAGGAGGGCACCCTATGCTGACCCACTTGATATGATAAATCCCTTCTACAATAGCTTATCTGATTAAATTTTCAGTGTCTAAGTTCTATTAGGGCCATACAATATAGAGCTTTGGAGATGAATTGGGCACCAGGGATTAAGTCAATCTCAAAAACAGTTTCTCTTTAAGGTGGTAATCCGAGTAATGCTTTAGGAAGAACATCTCTAAATTCATGAACTATTGGAATATCTTCTGCTTTTTTTCTTCCTCTTCTTAAGTGTTAATGGCATATACTAATACACAATACATCCTTGACACAATAGCCTACTAACTTTCATAGCAGCAATTAAGGGACATGGTTTATCCTCTCTTTCCCATAGAAACATATTTCTCTCCTTTATCATCCCTCAAAATAGCTTCAAGGTCTTCATAATCAACCTTAGCCTAATAAGTACGTAACCAATTCATCCTCATAATAATATCAAAACCTGACAAATTAAATTGAATCAAATCTCCAGGAGATATGATTCCACCAATAGTAATAGGAATAAGTTTTAAGAGATAGGGCACTCAACTATAGAGTCATTGGGTAACTTGATTCTATAATTGGTTTCTGCCTTTCTATTCTTAAGATTTGATTGCATGGAGGATCGGGTAGATATAAATGAATGAGTGACATCCTTATCAAACAATACACAAAATGGCTTAGACTTTGAAAAAAGAGTTCCACCTCAACTGCTCGCTCTTATAATTCTTGGTAGGTGTAGGTTGACTAATGTACGATAAATTTTAGTGTAAAACAAAGTGCCGCAAGTGTACAGCTTTTGCTGTAGTACTTAAGGGTCGTTCCATAGGGATGATGGAAGAGATTTAGGTAGAGTTGGGTAATATGTCAGATCGGGTGGGGTTCGTGTTCGTATCGAACTTAAACGGATTGAGAATTCCCAACCTGAACCTAACCCGTTTATTAAACAGGTTGAAAAACCTTGACTTGTACCCATTTAATTTTTAAACGGGTTGACCCGCTTAACCCGTTTAAGATAAACAGGTCGAGTTCAGTCGCCTAATTACTCATTTATGCATTTAACATTTTCAACTAATACATAATTACATAGTGTTAAAAATTAAATTTACATGTCACATTAAATACTTACGCTCTAAAACTCCCCTGATTCATCATAATTCATAATTTTTATATTTTTGTATTCTTAATTATGTAATAAAAAGGTAAACGGATAAATATCAAACGGGAAAATGAGTTGACTTATTTAGCCCCTATAATTAAACATGTTACATAGGTACTTGTTTTGTGTCGAGAATC
>NCQT01079821.1:0-13547 GCA_002740465.1 Stenocereus thurberi | reverse complement strand
GGGTTGGAGTCTCATTTGAGCTTGTATACATGACTCTTTGTTAATTGCCCACTTGATACAAAAATTTAACATTATATCAAAGCACAGATTTTGAATGCCCAAAAACACTTCAACCATATTAGCTGAACAACCCGAACCAGTCACTCTAGAGCAACCCAAACCAAGCTTTGTGATTAACTCCCAGTCACCATATTATGTACATCCATATGAAGGTCCTAGAGTGTCAATCATGGCTGTTGTGTTTGATGAGAAGAATTACGATCTGTGGGAAAAAGGTAGTGATAAGAGAATTAAGGGTGAAGAACAAACTCAGGTTTATTGAAGGAACGTCAACACGACCCGACATAATGCAAGGGGAAGATGCTATGGAACTATAAGCATGGGAGATTATAAATTCGATGGTTTCATCCTGCTTTTGAAGTAATTGATCCAAAATTATGTTCGAGTGTAGCCTATGCAGATTCAACCTATGTGATGTGGAGCACCTTGAAGAAGAGATATGATGTTACTAATGTTTCCCAAATTCACAAGTTGAAGGCTAGTATAGCTGATTGCAAACAAGGAGGACTCGATGTTGTGGAGTTTTACTCCAAGCTATCAAATCTATGGAGGGAACTAGAAAATTATGTGAAGATCCCTTACTGTACTTGTACTGGATGCACATGTGGCACTGGAAGCAAAGTGATTAAAACGATTACAGAAGAAAGGGCACACCGGTTTTTAATGGGGTTGAATGATGAACCTTATTCCCAAATAAGGAGCCAAATACTCGCCCTTAAACCATTCCATTCACTGGAAGAATCTTCAACATGATTTTACAAGAAGGAAATCATAGAAAAGTAATGCGAGATTGAGATGATCATGGAGAAACTATGGCTGCCTTCACAGTGTTAAATCCCAAAAAGCCACAGAACACCATGGTCGAATGGGGCAGCTGTAGACATTGTGGTCGATAAGAACATAATGAAAGCACTTGCTATGAGATCATCAGATACCCATCGGGTTGCGGGGTCCAAAATCGAGGATGGGGTTGCAGTCATGGTGGGCGAGGTAGACGTACTGGCGACTGAGAGGGCTGAGGAGTAAGCTGATTGCTTATTTGGCTGCCACAAATAGAGTTATAGATGCATCTACAAGCACAATCAGTGAATAGAAAGGTTAGGCAATGCTGCCTGGTTTTACTACTGAGCAAGTATAGAGGTTGCCCAACCTTATTGAGACATATAAACTGGGTTATGAGAAGCTTTCAGGTAATAAAAATTGGATCCTAGATTCTTGGGCATCTCGTCACATGATTAAAAATCTAACGCCCTCACAAATTTGGAATGTTGATGCTATTCCCGTAGGGTTGAAGGATGGAATGTTGAGATTAGCCAATTACAAGGAACAGTTAATCTAGGCTCAAGAATTACTTTGAGTAAAGCTCTTTATGTTCTAAATTTTCATTGCAATCTGATATCTGTTGCTCAGTTAATTTGAGAATTAAAATGCATTTTGGTGTTCACAGACAAACTCTATGTGATATATGACCGCACCTCGAGGAGCCTAATTGGAGTGAAGTGAATTAAGAGGAGGGCTCTACTGCTTCAATTAAATGGCAACACAGAACGCATAAGTTCATGCAGTGGACTCTCGTAACTTGTGGCATAATTATCTCGGGTACCCATTCAACACTAGTTTATCCTTACTTCCTAAAAATTTAGGTGTTAGATGACTATTGCAATACTGAATTGAATCCTTGCAATGTGTGTTTTCGTGCAAAGCAAACTTATAGTACATTTAACATTAGTGATAGCAAGGTAAGTGATTTGTTTGAAATAATTCATTGTGACATTTGGGGTTCCTATCAAATTCTTGTATTTTGTGGCGCACATGATTTTTTAACTGTTGACGATGATGCTAATAGAGCAGTTTGGGTTTATTTGATGAGAGAAAAAAAGGGAAGTTATTGGTCATGTGTAAACTTTTGTAGCAATGGTGAAAAATTAATTTGAAAAGAATGTCAAGATTCTTCAGAATGACAATGGACTTGAATTCAAATCCAGGACCATGCTTAGCTTTTATTCTGCAAAGGAAATAATTCATTAGACTAGTTGTGTAGATACACCTCAGCAAAATTAGAAGGGTCGAGAGAGAACATCATCATGTTTTGAATGTATCTAGAGCACTACGTTTTCGAGCTAACCTTCCCTTGTAAATTTGGGGTGAATGTGTACTAACTGTGGTATACGTTATTAATAGAACGCCAAGTAAGCTTCTAAAAGGCTAAACTCCTTATGAAGTGCTCTTTGGAGTTAAACCTAGCTATGATCAATTAAGGGTGTTTGGTTACCTTTCCTATGCTTATGTACAATCCAAACTCAAAGACAAGTTTGCACCTAAAAGTCGCAAAGGTAAATTTGTTGGATACCCTTATGGGAAGAAAGGCTTGAAGATTTATGATTTAGAGACCAATGAGATCTTAATGAGTAGAGATGTGGTTTTTTATGAACAAATTATTCCGTTATCCATGCCTTAAATAATTAATCATTATGATCAAATTAATGAATAGAGTGCTTTATAAAGGGATGATATAATCTTGGATGATGAGGAGAGTCCATTTGCAATTAGTCCTTTAAGTTTCAGTGCGCAGCACATTTGTTTAAGATCGAAACTAGCACTGAGCCCAATTTGCCCCGATCTGGGGCTGCTGTGGATGGCATCAACATAAGCCCACTCCATTCTCTGACGATTGATGTGTCTACAGGCCAAGTTGGGCAAGAGACAGCAGCTGTACCTGTGATCATAGTCGAAGCAAGCCTACTGGTGCTGATATAGCAAGCAGGTGTGATTCAGGCCTAACACGTAGGTCCACACGTGATTGACGTAGCCCATCACATTTGGAAGACTATGTATGTTATAATGTTCGTACTCGCGAGCCTTCTCTCTAACTCTAATAAGGATCCTCAGGTATGTTGTATCCCTTAGTTAATTACATCACATGCAATAATTTCTCTAATACTCATGAGGCTTTCTTAGTTGATATCACGAAGATTGTTGAACCTAGGTATTACTATGAGGCTACAAAGGATCCTCATTGGCAATGGGCCATGCAGAAGGAGTTCGTGCTTTAGAAGATAATTGCACCTATCCTTCCACCAGGAAAGGAGCCTATATATCGATAGCAAATGGATCTACAAAGTCAAGTACAAGTCTGATGGTACCATAGAAAGACACAAGGCTAGATTTGTTATCCGTGGTGATCACTAGTTACAAGGGTTTGATTTCAATGAAACGTTTGTACTAGTGGCCAAAATGACCAGTGTAAGGACATTTTTATCTATGGCTGTTGCTAAAGGTTGGGAGTAGCACCAGATGGATGTTAATAACAGCTTTCTATATGGCAATCTTAATGAAGAAGTATATATGCGTCTGCCACCTAGTTTCTCCACTGTTTCACCTAATAAGGTGTGCAAGCTACATATCTTTATAGGGTCTGCGTTAAGCTCCCCGTTAATAGTTTGCTAGATTGTCTTCCAAGTTGGGTGAGTATGGTTTCACCAAGTCCTGCGCTGATTATTCTTTGTTCATGTATCGTAAGAGGGAGGCATTCTTAGCTCTGCTAGTATATGTGGATGATATTATCCTTACTAGTAATAATGCTTTAGCTAGCCATGATTTCAAAATCATTCCTATTTTTACAACAAAGGTCTTGGACCGCTTAAATTTTTTCCGGGCGTTAAGGTGGTACGAGGACCACTTGGGTTGTTCTTATGCCGACAGAAGTATGCACTTAAAATTGCCTATGAATGTGGCTTGTTCGGTGGTCGTCCCATTCATTTTCCCATGGAGGAAAGCCATAACCTTTCTTTGGCTATGGGATAGGGCCTTACTAATCCTAGTAGTTATGGACGCTTGGTGGGGCATCTTATCTATCTTACTATCACTTGACTAGAGTTATGCTATGCTATCCATATCACATCTTAATTTATGCAGAACCCTAGGGAAGAGCATATGCATGCAACACATTGTGTTTTATGCTATCTAAAAGTTACTCCTAGGAAAGGTATTCTTTTGAGAGCAAATAGTGATCTTCAAGTCACTGCCTACTCTGAAGCTGACTGGGGAGCCTGTCCTTTCACCCGACGCTTTCTCATTAGTTATCTTGTTACCCTTCATGGTTCTATCGCCTCCTAGCGTACTAAGAAGCAAGCCAGTGTGTCTCGATCCTCAGCTGAATCTGAGTACTGTTCTATTGTAGCAACTACTAGTGAATTGGTTTGGTTAAAATCCCTCTTGGTGTCTTTGGGCGTGTTTCGGATTTCACCTATGCATTTGTATTGTGATAGTCATGCCACTCTTCGCATTGCCAAGAATCCCGTTCTTCATAAGCGCATGAAGCATATCGAAATCGATTGCCATTTTATCCGTTAGAAAATCAAGTCCGATGATCTTGCTGTGTCTTATCTTCCTTCACAGTACCAACTTGCTGATATTTTCACCAAAGCTCGTGGGAAGCAATAGTTTGTGTATCTTCACGGCAAACTGGGCATGATTGATCCTCATGCTTGATCTTGAGGAAGAATATTAGGACTATGCTATATGCAATATATGTATTTATTCTTCTCTTTATTATTTCTTCTATTTAATGTTCATTCTTTAGTGCTTAGGCATGTAAAGCAAGTTAAAGCCCTTTGGATTTCTCATGTAACTTGTATGTAGTTTCATTAGCAAATGAACATGAGCAGGTAGAGGAGACACATGACTGTTTTGAGTTACCCACAAACTTCTCTTCTTCTCTTTTATGCTCAATCTTTTCAAGGTATCAGAGCAAAATAGCTTGACCTTGATTTATCACTGTCCCCATTTGATTAACATTGTGTGCACGTGTTAAGCCTTGTTAGTAGTTCACAAGTGAGGGGGCGTGTTGGAGTATGAAAGTGAGTGTTATCCCAATTGATGAAATTAAAGGGCTTGAGCTTGTATATAAGCTTATGAGTTACTCCACCCATTACTAATTGATTTTAGGTTAGAACTCATTTAAACTTGTATATATGACTCTTTGTTAGTTGCCTAATTAATATAAAAATTTAACATTTTTCTTATTGATGTCATAGTTAGCACATTTTAGCTATCTCAAATTTGAATACTTTTTTAAATACAATTATTGAAAGCTTTTAATGATTGGCAATTATGGACAATATACACTTGTTAAGATTACTACTTGTTCATGGGATTTAACATCATTTATATGAAATTCATTTAACTTGGAAGTTATTTCTTTGATTTTCCCCTATTTGTTTCTGTCTAGTAAGCATCAGTGTATGTCATATCTTATGTCATTGTCAATTGCAAATTTTAATTATCTAATAGCATCAATAAAATTCGAAGTAAAATTCATTTACATAAAGATTAATGCAAAAGGTTGATACATTTCTTTTGGCAAAATATGATTGCACAAAATTTATTTCAACTTAGCACCAAAATGAGATTTTGTAGCTAATTATATTGCCATGAATATTATGTTTTGTAATAAACCAACCCTAACCCATATTTATTTTCATATTTATTTATTTAAATCATATTTATTTATTTAATTAATTATGTTTGTTTATTTAACTAATCATGTTTATTGATTTAATCAATCATGGTTATTTGTTTAATCAAATCATGTTTATTAATTCAATTACATTCAATTTAGATATTTACCAAATTACCTTATGTCATTTAAATTTTCCACTTTCATTTATCATATTTAATCATCCTAGTTCGGGGATATTTCATTTGGGTCCCATTTTACAATTCAAGTTTCGTTTATTGTTAATTCAGGTTTCATTGATTTTTAATTCAAGTTTCGTTGATTGATTAAATTTCAGGTGAATCAATAGTAGGCGTTGATAATTATGATTGAGCGCTAAGTTGTTTTTCATAACGTCATAAAATTTAAAATTTTAGCTAAGCAAAAATTGGGCTCGAATTCATTTATTTTGGCCCAATTCATTAGGCCCAAATTATGGGCCAATTTCTTTGGGTCCAAATTTTGGCCCGAAAATTTTGGTGCATTTAAATTAAGTTAATTACTATCATTTGTGCCCAGCTTTAATTGGCAAAAAGATATTTTTGGAGGCTTAAAAAATATCAACCAAGTGAATTTATTATTCATTCTTAGCCAAGTAAGCATCTACACCCACACACTCACACTTCTTTTCCCTCTCCCTCCTACCTCATGGCCGGCCAACTAGCAGGCAGCAACTAGCCCTTTTTCGGCCACCAGCCGGCCATGCAGTGCCAACCATAGCCCCCCACTAGCTAAGGTAGCTTTCTCCACCCTCAAATAACCTCACACCCTCTCCTTCTAAGCTCTTAAAGAGTTAAAATCCTAACTTGATCTTGATGTATTGTTGGTTTTTATGATTATTTTAGTTATATTTTATGTTCTTGAGATCAATATAGATGTTATTATGCAAATTCTATTGACTTTGGGATGTTGATCATGGTGGAGTTGAGCTTGAAGCATGTTAAGGGTTAGAGTTTGTCATGATCAAGTTAGCTTAAGTCAAGTGATGGATTTGTATTGTTTTGAATATGATTTTGTAATCTTTAATCTTATTGACAATTATGATGATATTTTCGGTGATTTGGAATGATTTTAAGTGAGATTTATGTGAAAAAAATGAGAAGAAAGCAAAAACAGTAAGGGTCGAAAATGACAGAAAATAAGGATAAGTTTGAGAATAAATTGGTAATGGTCAACCAACTAAAAAATTATTATTTTTGGTGGGTGGATAGGCTTATGTGTTAGCTTTCAAATGCCTTTTGAATCGCCTTAATTCGGGTTCTGTTGACAAGGTAATGATCGTTTTACTAGGACTATACAGGTTAAATCAAAACTGGCATACTTATGTTCTAGCCCCATTTTGGGAATATTATGGTGGGAATCATGCTTGGTGTTCTAAACTAAAAGTTTTTTGAGACTTCTTAATCTTTCCATATTAGGGTTTTAGGTCTCTATTAGGGCGAAAGTTATAAATTTTTGAAGTGAACTGACCTACTTTAGTGTAAATTGGGCTGTTATTATAATTTTTGTACAGCGTATACTTGGAGAAAAATTTTGAAAATTTTACTGTAGATTCTCCATCTTATTTTTGAATTTCCTATAAGATTTCATGAATTTTGATTGAGTATTTTGAGTTTGGTGATTTTTGGAAACATTTTAAGTAATTGTGTAAAGAGAAATAATAAAGATTGAGTGAGATTGATCATGCAATCCTTTTGTGTATTTTGGGCCAACCAAGGTCATTTAAGATGGAAAAATGAATATTCATGGACTTTCGTGGAGCTTTTAGCTTGAATAATGAGAAAGAAGAAGACAAGTATACAATTTGGGAGCTTATTTATGAGCTTTGAATCAATTATGGGTTTTACAAAGAAAATACCAAGTTTAATGAGCCTAATAACTTCTATTGAGTTCAATCACTCATTTGAGGTGGAATTCTATATATAAATGATTTATGAATAAAATATAAGAAGTGGGGAGAGTTGTAACTGAGAAATTATATTTATCAGACCAAATTATTGCAGTTTATGCTATTTTGAACCAAGATATATCTCTCTCGGCCTCAAACCTTTATTACTTACTCAATTCAGAATGTATAAAATGTATTTAGAGTTGTGACTCATAAACCATATTTATCAAGCTAAGTTATTGCAGTTTATACTATTTGGAACCAATATATGTCTCTCTTGGCCTTAAACCTTTATTATTTACTCAATTCAGAATGTATCAAATGTATTTATCAAGCAAATCTAGTGTACTCGCTGTTATCTTGAACCAAGCTATACATCAGCGAGTCTTAAACCCGTATCAGCAACCTATCTTAGAAAAGGTCACAACCACCCTCTCATTTGTCACCGTCAAGGCCTTTTCTGTGGTAATCTCATTAATCTCATTATGGTCTATTTTACTTTCATTTACTTTATATCAGATTTAATTACCTTTACTAATTTGGTTTTGAAGTTATATTGAAATACCCAAGTTATGTATATCATTTAATTACTCAATTTCTATTACACATGCGTACTCAATTATGTGACTAAGGATCATTTACTGACTACACAAACCTGCAATGACATTATAAAATAGAATCGAGGCCTAGTTATCATTCCCCATTATGCATAAGTCCCATTAAGTCCGAACATATTTATAAAGTCAGATGATATTTGTGAAACAGATGATATTTATCAAGTCAGATGACATTTTTTTTAAAGACTCAAGGCACGTCCATTGCCTGTATCTCCAGAAAGTAGAACATGTTTATCAAGTTACAACTCTTAATGAGTTTATGGATGAATCAATTTATACAGTAATTTGCTATTTAACTTGTGACCCTACCAGTTATCATCTATAGAGCGTCAGCCTATCATTTGCCTGTGCGGCTTCAGGCCAACTCTTGATTGGATTAACAGGTGTACACCTATGTATAGATCATATTATTGCAAAGGGTTCACATCCAGATAATAATGAGCAATTCAGTTTCATATGACTTCTATTTTCATTGTTATTATAAATTAAATAAATCGCAAAGGTAGGTACCCATCAACAGTATTTCTACACTCATTTTACAATATAGGAATGCATGTACTAAGTTGTAGCTCACATTTTTAAATTGTTTTCATGTTTGCTATTTTAAGTGATGAAGTATCATATGTTTCTCCTTTTAATAAGCCCTTTTGGAAGTCATCAGATACTCACAGTGGATTTATTATAGCATGAATATCGGGATCGACATCAAGGTCAAGTTGGATCTATATTCAATATACTTGTGTAGTGGGGAGTGCAAGTTAGCACATGGTATGATTTAAGTTAATTGTATTGAAGTTGAATTATTGTGGACTTTGGTCTTTAAGTCTTTCAGTTTAACAGATATTGCGTTTGTGAACATGAGTTGCAAGATTAAATGGTTTCAGTCAGCCTTGTCCTTATCAGGACAGCGGTAGCACCTTCTATCATTAAGTCTTCTGCTGTAACTTTTCATAAATCATGTCATTAGCTTTTTGAGGGCGTTACAGATTTTGGTATCAGAGCTAAGGTTATAAGGGCCACTGTGAGCTATCAAGGTGTGTATGAGTTATGTTAGACCAGCTAAATAAGCAATTGACTATAAGTTCATATGTATGGGCATATATGGAGGAACTACTTTCGTTTGGGTGACTCAATCATTTGATAATTTCTTGAGATTCGAGCATTAGCATCATGGAGTGTGGAACCACTTGGGTCATCTATTAGTGAGGTATGCTCTCATTTATCTTAGAGTTGTATTGTATGTTTTATTTCTCTCATTTGTTTAAATTTTTGCAATCGTGCACTGTGAGTGTGTGACTCGTTGAGTTATGAACTCCGGCGTGTGACCGTTGAGCTAATGAAGTGTTTCTCTCCATTTTAGGTATCTATTGTAAGTCTTTAAGCCTGATTTTTAGATAGTTTTTAGGCGGAACTCTGCCCTTTTCGTTCTAGAATTTGAGAGTTTCATTAAGGTATATTAATATATATGATATTGAGTACAGTGATGTTTAAAACCTATTGCGGGAATGCCATTTGTAGCTTAGAATATCTTTGGGTGGAAACAGTATGAGATGGAATTACTGTAGGAATCTTGTGACGGTAGTTTAGGAGCTTGCGGTATGCTATTTGGCACTATATGGGTGGTACTAGTAAGATTAAATTGTCATTCTTGACGTTAGGACCTTATATCAGCAATGCTCTCATTACTTCCTGTCATGGACTTATTTCTGTCCTAGTTACCTTGAATTATATAAGGGCATCATTTCTTTACCACTCACACTCTCTTGATTTGTAATGGAATGTTTATGAAAAATCTCATATGTGGTCTGTGGGGAGTCCTTTAAACACATCTGAGCAACCTTTCTTATAGATGATTCAAACCCTGACAATTATAATCGTTTAATTCTCTGTTTCCATAATGGAGTATATAATGACCCCCGGTATGCATTACTGTGGGATTTGCAGTTCTTCCTAAGCATATTTGACCCATTCTACTTGTAGTTCATTCATCACTATGTTCATATTTTTACTATCACCTACTTTAACTCCTTGCTTCTATTCGGCCACTATTCATTTATTAGTTATAAAGCCTTTGGTTGCTTCAGACCCAGCCATTGAGTGCCCTTTTAATAATTAAATGGATCCATATTGTTCGTATTTCTATAGCATGGTAATGTCATTTTGGCATACCACTCTATGGTCGTCACTCATGTTGTTAATCAAGTTATTTTGGCGATCCTTTCTTTACTGATATAGTCTATCTTATTAATATAAACAACAATTTGTGCTATTTCCATCTGCCAACAGTTTTGGAGTTTATATGCCTACCTAAGACTTCCATTTAGTAAAGAATGTGTTATTGATGGATGCCATCATATTCAGTCATAAGACTGACTCCTTCATCTTAACGTATTAGCCTTTCAAATATCAGATGAATAAAATTTCTCTTCGACTAGTGTTGACCCTCACCTTTATCAATTTACTTACATATGGGTACCATATGACTTTTTAAATGCCTCTTTGGCAGTTTGTTAGATTTCTTCACTTTCAGTAGTTAATACTCCCTCTCAATTTCATAACATCGTTCATTTAGTTTACTATCATGACCATCATGAATAAACTACATGTCTTGCGTATGCAGGTCATTTATATACCTTAAAATCTTTCATTACGAATCTTTGTCCTTTCATTCATTCAATTTACGTGTCGGTCCTTTGTAACCAATAAAGAAATATCTTTGCAAGAGTTCATGGTATTGTTACATCTCTTTACATTTAAGATCATCCCCCTGCCTTTTGAGTTTGCTGAGACTAGTAAGCAATTGAATGTGCATCTTTTATAAATATGCCTCTATTAGTATTACTAGAACCATATTCATTGGGCTTCAACCTAGTTTGATTGGCATTTCTTGTTATCCTTATGGGGATGAACTAATTGTGTACTTATAGAAGATGACTTGTAAAGATCTTGAGGTTAGTTTGAGAAATGAGGAATGACTGGACGTGTGTTTCTATGGACCGAGGGAAGAGAAACCCTATTTTCATCCTGATTACACTGTGCAAGCAAGTGAGTTATCGTGTCAATAATGCATTGAATATTAGTGATATGCCAACCACACTCGATATATACCTGTCCATAATTACAGTTTATGAATTTAGAGATGTTTCATCTGAGGACTGTTAGGACGGTTTTCCTCTAAGAAACATTGATTTTCAAATCAACCTAGTTATAGGTGCTCAATCCATTTTCAGAGCCCCTATCATATGACCTCCAACAGAGTTCAAAGAACTAAAGATTTATTAAGATGAATTATTACTGGAGGGAGTTATTAGACCAAGTGTGTCACCATGGGAAACCTTAGTTTTATATGTGTGAAGAAGAAAGGTAGAACCTTATGGTTGTGTACTGCGTATAGGGAGTTGGACAAGATCACTATAAAAAACTAGTGCCCTATACCTTGAATAAATGATTTATGGGATTAATTGCTAGCAATGGAAGTCTTTTCTAGGAATTATTTGATGTCCAAGTATCACACCTAAACCATGCAACCGCAATTTGTCTTTTCCAAGAATGTCCTTTTATAGTAATTCTTGAAATTGTTTGCTTGTCTCATCTTCAAAACTTAATACTATCTAATATTGTTTAATCTCCCTTATATTTCAACCCGATATTTCCTATTAGCGTGATCTTACATGTCTTTGCAAACCAATTGTTAAATGTATAATACATTTTTGTTCNNCCTTATATGGTCACCAACATTCCAATGCTGTTCTGAACTCATAATGTAATTCAACTCTCATTGGTGTGGGTGATTGCGATTGTCATAATCCCTTTACTCTCTTTATTTTGAACTTCAATTCCTACGCATACATCTTACATTCCGATAAATAAACTTCCGCATTCTCTATTTAATCTTATTGTTGTACTTGAATTGGTCTCATATGAGTAAAAGCATATTCTTATTTTAGCTTGCTCAATTTATTTATCTACCCATTGGTGCTTTGCTTATCCAATCTATTTGTCTAGCTATTTCACTTTGCTTATCCAATCTATTTATCTATTTATTGCACATTGCTTGTCCCATCTATCTATTGCGCTTATCTTATTACTTGTGGCTATAAAGTCACCTAGTTGAAGCTCAATTGCTTGTCATCTTGCTTCCAATTCATCAGTTGAACCCAAGTATAACTGTGTCATCTTTCTCCTTGGCTTATTATTTATTGGATCCTTTATGATCCATATTTATAAACCGCAATTCTTGTCATATTTCACAATTCATGATATACTTATGGTTATTTGTATTCTAACCACCCAATGTTAATCCCTCCCTTATAAATCTTTTCTGGTCTCATTGTTTATTTCTTTTGTTCCTAATGACCCAGTTGACTACTAATCCTATCATTTTTATCTTTGACCATGTTTATTCCAGCGTCTAATTCGGACTTAGAGTATATCTTAGACTAGTCTGATGAAGGAAGATCATGTGATGCATTACGAACATCATATGAGGATAGTTTGATAAGGGCATAATCTCAAGCAGTATCTACCGGTATTAGAGTAAGCTAGAAGAAGCATCGAGAATAATGAAACAGTTCAACTACATGCTAAGGTGACACAAGGACTACACAAGAGTCATATAGTCATATCGACCGAAAAAGGAGACAATCAAAGTTCAGATGAGATACAAAGTATTCCAAAGAGCTTATCTAGTCAAGAGTGTCAGGAGACTGGATATCAAAGATAATTGAGTCCTCATTACATTGGGTTTTATGAATCAGTATTAGAATACTTATTAGGAAATGTAATGGTTCCACATTTATTAGTGGTTAAGACAGAGAACCAGTAGAGTAGAATACTTTCTTTGTGGTAATAAGTTTTTCTTTTGAAGAGAATATTAATTTTTGAACCAAAGGAATCGAGGCAGTGACGTCACCAAGGATCTAGATACTCGATCACAGAAGTAAGCAGCTATGCACTTTGGGCTAATCATACCTTTTTAGAGGAAAGCAGTGAAAACCAACTATCTATACTTGAGATGACATTGCACACATGATCAAAATCATAAGTTTTGAGGATGAAACTCTTTAAGGGGGGAAGACTGTAATAACCCAACCCCAACCCGTATTTATTTATTTAAATCATCTTTATTTATTTAATTAATCATATTTATTCATTTAATCAATCATGTTTATTGATTTAATCAATCGTGGTTGTTTGTTTAACCAAATCATGTTTATTAATTCAATTACAACTCAATTTATATATTTACCGAATTACCTTACGTCATTTAAATTTTTCGTTTTTATTTATCGTATTTAATCATCCTGATTGGGGGATATTTTATTTGGTTCCTATTTTACAATTCAAGTTTCATTGATTGTTAATTCAAGTTTTATTGATTTTTAATTCAAGTTTTATTGATTAATTAAATTTCAGGTGAATCTATAGTAGGTCTCGATAATTATGATTGAGCGTTAAATTATTTTCCATAACGTCACAAAATTTT
>NCQT01079810.1:2172-12594 GCA_002740465.1 Stenocereus thurberi | reverse complement strand
GCAGCCCTACGTAAGTAAATGTAACACGACATGCTGTGATGGAAGTTCCTCAATCAACATCACCAAAATATACCAAAACACTTGCACCCAAAATATCTAGTTCCAAACAATAGTTGCTGACCAAGGCAGCCCCTCCCAATGAAAAAAAAAAGTAAATGTAGAATATTAGTATGCGAAAGACTAACCTGATCACTAGCCATATGTAAGGCCACCTTAGTAGCATATAGGAATTCATCTGTAATTTTTCCATTACGTACCGCCTTCAACATAAGTAAGAACATGGCCTTCCATGATGCTAGTTCCTCTTTGACACGTGTGAATTCCATATTGTTGTCGGGGAAGACGTAACCTCTTTTCCTAAGGATGCTGTTTACACCAAAGACATCACTTCGGTCCACATTAAAGCCAAAACCGATTAGTTGCTTGGGATTTTCTTCTTCATACATAAGTTCATCAAACACTTCGTTTTCAATTTCAACATGAGTTTTTGAGGGGGAAGAGCTAAGATGTCGCTCTTCAACTTTTGCAATTGCCTCATTCTACCATAATTTAAGAGGAAATAAAATAAATATTATTAGTAGACAAAAAAAAACTAAAAATGACAAGTCCTAGAATAAGAACATATACCAGAAACCCTTCAGTGGCCGTATTAGCTACGCAGCCCCCACCTTCTTTGCTATGTGTCTCTTTAAAGAACTCCAAATGTGTTGGCTCTCTTCCGTAAGTTTCAACCTATAATTACAAATCTCATGATGAAGTCCACATGAATATATACATTAATATAGCTTGTTCGTCTCTTCTAACATAGCCAAAACGAGAAGAAATTTTGACATTCGGGCAACAGCTACCCGAAATTGGAGTAGTGATAGGATATACATTACAGGAAAAAAAAAACAAGAAGAAACCATGCAAAGTCAGTTCGCTTTTCTGCATAGCTGGTAGAACCAGTTGTATGACAATGAGTTTGAGAAGCTCGTGCATCTCTACCTATTTCAGTTAAAGTCTATAGACAAAAAAAAAAAATACGAAAAAGCAAGTCCATCAGTGTAATCCTGAGTACAAGGAAAAAGAATACGCAGATCTTTATAAAGGTTAGAGAAAAAATTAGCTCATGAATACAAGGAAAAGGAATAGGCAAATATGGAGGTTAAAGAAAAAAATAGCTCGTTAATACAAGGAAAAAGAATAGGCAAATATGGAGGTTAAAGAAAAAAATAGCTCGTTAACACAAGGAAAAAGAATAAACAAACATGGAGGTTCAAGGTATAAGCAATTCTGTAAGTGTAATTGTTATTAGATATATATACCTCATGTTGTGTTGAACACCAATAGTCAACCAATCGCATCCACCCATCACGAGAGTGCCCTTTAGGGATAATATCATACATGTCCTCTTTCGTTTTCTCTTCAGGTTTGAAGTGGGCTTTCTTCAAACCATGCTCATATGGCTTGAAATGCTTAGCAACATGTTTAAGCACATGTTTATCGAAGCCCTTATCCATCGGATATATAAACTTGGATTGTATGCCTTTTATAAGTTAGAATTTCAGAATACATGAACTTAACCAATCTAAATTTTAGATAACTACAAGTTTAAAATAGGAAAAAAATAATACTTACTTGAACCATTTTAATTATGTCAGCTTTATACGAATTGTTCAATTTATGCTAGCTAATTGTCCCGATAGGGCAGAATCTCTTTAGCCTTGCAATGTAGCTGAGAAATCTCATGAAAATGTAACCTCCCTTTCTAATAGGTTGGTTGTAGGTGCTAAATGCTACACAAAATCGCACCTCTTTTTTGTAATTCATAACATTTCGAGGTAGAATTGATCAATTTATCATCTTCTCTTTCCCTAGATCATCTATAAAAAAGAATACCATTTAGAAGATGTGCAGGCTAAAAAACAATACAATAATATTTTTAAATATAACATGCCAAAAATATGAGTGAACTTTAGTTATCAATGGTCAGGACTTCTTCTTTTGCATCAAACTGTATGTTATTCCATGATGATCGAGCAGGTCTAGTGCTCTTGGAGGTAGTTGACTTATTTTTCTTCCCTCCATCAAGGCCCTTTCCTTTATCAACAGACTTACGTTGAGAACTCCTTACTAAGTCTTCATTATTTCCATTTGAGGGAGATTCTCTGCTTTCTTGGCTAGCTAGTTTTTGATGCAATTCTTGTTGTGTTGTACCTCTAAAAACTTTAACAGCAGGTGAGTGGGATTGACTGTCTAATGGTGTTGTCCTAGTTGATGGGTGTACTTGTGAAGTTCCAAGCGCAAGAGGGGGGTGGCAAGGTCGATGTGATTCATTATTAATGACAGAGCATGGCTAAAAAGGTCAAAATCGTGCAGTAGATGGGCGAATCAGGGGCTGTGCTGCTGCTACAGTAGGGGAAGTGAGCATCTGTTTGGGTCGTAATCGACCAATGGAGGGAGTACACTGTGGCTGGACATACGTTTGAGATGGTAAAAGCTAGCACAAAAGAAATGTTAAATTAAACAAAAGCAAAAAATGGCCAAAAAAAAAAAATATAAGCCTATAACATTGACACAGACCATAATATTAAACTAACAGAAAACTATTAGTCAAAACCTCTGAAGTAAATGTTGTCACGAATTGAAAGTTTAAAATCAGTCAAAACCCAAGTGGAATTTGGAGTAAACAAAGACAACACTAAACCAAGGAGACCAAACGTACTTGATGCTCCGTTTGAAGGAGTAGGCTAAACAAGTTGCTGCACAATTGGTTTTACCATTTCAGTAGAACTAGTCCACTGCTATAGTATTTGTTTTGAAGCTGTAGTACATTTACCAGGTGAGGAAGGTGATTGCCTAGATTCTTATGATGCTTCAATTGATGCATGCTGAATAGATGGCTGGACAGATGATTGCAAAACCAATTACGATGCTCCACTTGAAGGAGGAGGCCGAACATGTTGCGCAATTGGGTTTAATGCTGGAGTAGATCTAGTCAGCCTAATTGGTTATTGCTGCGTAATTTATTTTGGAGCTCTAGTAGATGTAGCAAGGGGGAAGTATCTGTCCACATTGTTAAGAGGCTTCAAGTGATGCTCCATTCAAAGCTTTAATAGATGCAGTAGGGGGGCGAAGGGGCTATATGGGTGGCCGTGGAGCACCACTCGAAGTAGGGCATCGAACATGTGGCTAGTCGATTGTCAGTACTGATGCTACAGTCAATTCTGCATCCTTAATAGATGGCTGCTTGGATGCTTGTTCTGAAGCTGGAGATGAGATAGGTCTCTGTGGCTATTAGACTTACATATCAGGCACCAGGTCAGGTGGTTTCTACACCAATGGTTCTATTGGTGTCATAGAGAGAGAAGGCTCTGTAGTTGGCTTCAAATCAAGTCGTATTGCAGGCTGAGCTCTTAGAGATGGGATGAGCAGGTGGCTGCTGCACCACTGAATCTGATGCTCTCAGTGACGAAGTAGGTTGTGTAGGTGGCTTCAAATCATATTGTGGCTGTGATGTTGCAGTACTGGAGTTGGGATGAGTGAGTGGTTGTGCTGTTCTAGATAATCTGGTACCCAATGCTTTAAGTGTTTTCTTGCTACTGTAAGTCATATTTTACACTTTAATCTGTAGTCAATACCAGATAACAAGAGTTACAAAGACACGTTTACCTTGATTAGATGCAATATATAGAATAAGTTGATAACTACACTTGAGTAGAACATGGAAGAAATAAAAGACAGATATGTAATCCAGCAACAAGGTATCAAAGAAATAATATTATTCCAATCTATACCAAACCACTGATTGAAACACAGTGACCATATACTAAAGACTAAAAAGCCTACAACACATCATCCCCTAAATCAAATATGTCTCTGGCCTTGGTTTTAACAACTTGCAACCATCCTTTTTGTTTCTCATCTTCACCGTAGAAAACTTGTTTTGCTTGAGATGAGAAGACAAATGGATCATCATGTAAATATCAATCTATATGAATGAGCTTTGAGAATTTGACACAAGCATGGCCATTTCTAAAAGTTTTTAAACCTCTATTTATGTCTACGCAATCACAACTGAATACTACAAATTTATATGCCCCATAATAATCCAATTCATAGATGTCTGCCAGTCTTCCATAGTAAGCTTGTCCATCCAATTCTACTATAACTCCAGAATTTTGTGTCTTCTGATAACGCTCGCGAGGAACTGTTTGGAATTTGTTACCATTAATTACAAAACTTTTTAGGGTTTTAGTTACAGGGTTTAAACCACAGGCTAAAGCTTTTCCCAACTCCCCTTCTGGCTTGCTCACATCAATGTTCCCACCTATAAAACCAAAAAGTTTAGTTACATAAAAGTAGTTACACAAGCACACTCTACAAATTCATGGCATACATCATTGAAGATAGACATATGACCTGATTTTGCAGCCATCCATCTAATTCATTAATTATCCAATCACTTCGAATGGTTTCATTCGCATCTATTGAAGAGCCTTGATTATAGGTTTCCCTTTGACTTAAGAATTCCATAACATAATCAACAAATAGTGGTTTCCTCGTTTAGTTTTATCATTGGAACTGAATAACTCAATAGGAGGAGCATCGTGGTGTCTATTATATACTTACTCAATCAGTTCTTTCATATAATCTGAATGAAGTAATACACAGTGATGTCTCTGCTTTAAGCCCTTGTCATCAAGATGATAAGTCCTCTACATCCTAAGTACTCGACCACCAGAGTTAAACAAATAGGCACTCATATTAACATTATAATCATCATTCTTCTTGCTTCGAGAGAATATGGTCTCAACCCCTTCCAAAAAGGTTGAACAAAAAGTGATAGTCTCCTCATAAATATACCCTTCAGCGATGAATCCTTTAGGTTGGGCTTTATTAGTGACATAAGACTTCAAATGGGTCAGGTACCTTTTTCAATAAGTTCTAATAAATAATAAAATAAACTCTTAAATAAAAGAAAGAATGAAAATAATTATTCAAAATTGTCACTTTCAATAGGGTACATCCATCTATAATGAACGGGACCTCCAAGTTTAACTTCTTCTACCAGATGAATTATGAGATGGACCATGATTGTGAAAAAAAGTTGGAGGAAATTGTTTTTCTGACTCACAAAGAGTAAGAATAAGCCTCGATTGAAAGTGCTCCAGTTCATCCACGTCAAGAGTAGCTAAGCACACATACTTGAAAAGTGAGCACAAGCCAGAAAGTAAGTCTATCACTTCCGTGGCATGTGATGCTCTTAAAGCTACAGGAAGGATATCTTGCATTAAAACATGATTATCATGACTCTTAAGATTTAAGAGTTTCCATTCTTTCATATTAACACATCTAGAGATGTTCGACCAATATCCATCCGGAACTCTAAACTTCTGTAGAACTTTCAAAAATCTTTCTTTCTCATCCAAAGACATGGAATATGGAGCTGGAGGCATAATTAGATCTCGATCAGGATGAAGTTGAAGCCAAAGGTGAGGCTTTATCCCTATCTCTTTAAGAGCTTTTCTTACATTTGCATCATCTCTAGTTTTCTTATCCCTATTCAAAAGAGTTCCCAATAAATTATCACATACATTCTTCTCAATGTGCATGGCATCTAAATTATGTCTTAATGGGTTAGCCTTCTAGGAGGGTAGCTCAAAAAATGTGCTTCTTTTAGTCTACATCATCACCAGTATCATCCTTATAGTCCTTATCACAATCATCCACAATTTCAAAAGTAGATGTACCTAATTATCGTCTTCCTCTCTTCTTTTTCATAGCCTTTTTTGCCTTTCTATACACATAACCAGCTCCACCTTGCTGCACTGAAGTTTCAATCCCATCCACAATAGCTGAAGCATCCTTAAATTCCTCTATTCCATCAAATAAATGGCTCTAGGAATGATAAGGATGACTATGAGAATAAATTTTACCACCAAACATATATGAATGTGTGGAATCAGCACATAAAGGACATGCTTTATAGCCCTTGGTACTGCAACTGGATAACATAGCATAAGCAGGAAAATCATTAATGCTGCATCTCAGAACTGCTTGCATATTGAAATATTCATTGTTATAAGCATCACAAACAACAACAACATCCCACAACAATTTCAGCTCATGTATTGGTGGTTGTAAGTATACATCAACATTGATTCCAGGACTTGATTTTCATGGAATAATCAGTGAAAGAATAAATGATGATGGCTTCATACATAGCCGCTGAGGTAAATTGTAAGGGATTAACGCTACAGGCCATGTACTGTAGGTTGTATTCATTAGACGATATGGATTAAAGCCATCGCTTGCAAGGGCAAGTCTAACATTATGGGGATCAGAAGCAAAGTCAAAATATAAGGCATCAAATTCCGTCCATGCTTTAGCATTAGCTGGATGTCTCAGCTTTCTATCTTTCACACGATCCCTATCCTGCCATCTTATTTGTTCAGCTGACTTAGGTGACATGTAAATCCTTCGCAATCTAGGGATTAGAGGGAAGTAACACATCACCTTAGCTGGCTCTCCCTTCTTAACATTTGTATTTCCTTCACATGTCTGACCTTCCTTGCCTTTTACTGTCTTCCATCTTGAAAGACCACAAACATTGCAACTATCTTTTTTTGATAACTCACCCCTATATAAATGTAATTATTAGGACAAGCATCAACCTTTTGATATCCAAGGCCCAAGGTGCTAATCATGTTCGTAGCTTCAGAATAAGGGGAGGGAAACTCCACGATTGGAGGGAAGGCATTCCCTAAAAGTTTGATCAACATTGTGAAAGACTCGACTGACCGATGAAATATACATTTCATATGAAATGAGTGTAGAAGGAAAGATAGTTTTGAAAAAATGGTACAGTCATCATAAAGGGCCTTATTGGACGCTTCCAGTAGCCTCTGATACTTCACTTTCTCTTCATCATCCAGGGGATTATTTGTTGATTCATAAAATTATTCAGAGGTCATATGGTCATCATACATGTCAAAAGGTTCAACCCCTTCATCAAGCGGCTTATCAACCACATCATGTATGATGTCATCCCTAGACCCAGGTATGTCAACCCCAAAAGCTGCTCTCAACAAACTTTCCATATCATCTTACCCAACAAAATTAGGCGGGTCATTATTTCTTTCTCAACTTGTGCTTCCTCTATGTTTCATATGATCAAGAATGTCCCCTTTACTATGAAAAATAAAATGCTTATACTCCTTATAGAAATCCCTGAATAAAATATGTTGCTCAACTTGTTCTATAGGCAACCATTTATCCACTTTGCATCTCCTACATGGACATCGAGTTCTTCCTTCTACAAGATTTTCTTTAGCAAGCTTAATAAATTTGACAGCATCATTAAGATAATCAGGATGATCATTTGACAATACAATCCAATCTGAGTCCATTTCTACAAACATAAAGTAATTTAGTACAATATCTTATACACTTCACTTTATGATAATAAAGCAAATACTATTGTAGGTTAGACGTAAATAATAACAATGACTATATTGCTAGGAATAATAATAAATACCTCCTCCTCTAATTTTATTTCCCATTTTGAGGCTATTTTCTACTTTTTTGATTGAAAGACTCAATGGGCTTTGCTCTCTTTTTCATCTCTTTCATATATTGCATCCGTGCCAATTAATCTAATCAAGAACCCCATTAAAAGAGAATGAGGAAAGAGATAGAACATGCAGGGATATAGTTTCAAATTTTAGAACTCTCATTAAAGATGTCCTAATGTTTTGAAAAAGAAAGAGGAAATACACAGAACATTGCAGCCCTAGACGCTGCCATAATGGATGTACCCTCGCCAGCATCTTTAGGTTATGGTGAGCTTTTTGAAATTACACTCACGGATACTTTGACACAAAATAAAAGTGCAAAATCATTGTAGGCAAATCTAATAATAACATCCTTGTTGGATATTCAGTATTAAAACATGGATAGGGCTAAGTTCAAGTGACATTGATATTAAGTATGGTTCCAATCGCTTTTAGGATATATGAAGGTAAGTAACTACTTAAGGCAAGTAAAGAAGCTATTCGGAAGGCATACAGTGAAAAACTTTCCAAAAAGGAAATGTAGTTATATGAAGGGTCATATATAATACAAATCAAGTTGGCAGATTATATTGTGTACTTTTAGGTTCCAATTATAGCTCAATAAGGATAAAGCCAAATGTTTAGGGGAATATGGAAGTGTTAAGCCAAAAATCATGCATTGTTTTAATAATTATTTCGAGTATATTATATATATTATTTTATCTAATTTACTTTATTTCATATATTTTTCAGGATTAGCATTGATAAAATAAAAAGGAGAAGAGAAGACATCGAAGTTCGGGTTTTACATGCTTGGCTATCAAGTCGGCCAAAAATAACAATTTATGGAAAATATTATTTTCATAATTATTTATTTGTGCTAGGGTTACAAGAATTGAAGAGAAGGTAGAAGCCTTGTGAGAGAAGGAGCCCAAAGAAAAGAAAAACCCTATGAGCTAAACCCTACCTCACCCTCTTCATCTCCTCACCATAAAATCATCACCTCCCCATTCCATGAAAAAGGAAGCCATGGCACCTCATAAAATAACCCACGGCTTGCTTTTCTTTTCCTGCAGCCCACACCCCATCCCACTCACTTCTCATCATCTTCCCCATATCAACGAACCCACGGCTGCCTACCTATTCTCCTAATCACCATACACCTAACACCATCTTCAATTTTCATGGCCACCTCTATGCTGCTTGCTCTCCTCACCATCATATGCCTTCACCTCACGATCAATCCTCATCATACATCATCTTCAATTCCAGCAGCATTCCTCACGATCACCATAATCCACCATCACATTTAATCACCATCTCATCTCACCACAAACACCCACGCCACATCTCACCCTTGATCATCACCGTAAGCATCTGCATCAAAGTAGGATTGCTCTATGTTTATTTTTGTACATATTTTTTTCTGTGTGTCTAGTTTATTGTTAAACATGGAAGCTTTGGTTAATTATTGTGATTTAATTTTTAATATGAGTGAGTAATTTTCTTATGCTTAGTATAATCTATTTGAAATCATGCTAAATTAATTCTTTTGAAACAAGTTTTATGCTTTATTGTCTAGTTGATTTTTATTCATGATTCTATAGCGATTAGTATTTATCGTTCATGATATTCATGTTATATTATTAGAATTCATACTAGTTAGTTTAATACGAATTCATATGATAGTTCAAAAGGCTTTAATACGTAAAAATTATAGTCTTTTAGGCAATAGTATCACCCTAATTAATGATGGGTGACTCAAACCCATCTCTTTTAATTAGATAATCGTTATAGATCTTTGTTAAATCAATTTGCTGGTAAATTGACTACAAGGCGTTAGATGATGTTCTTCTAATACGTAATACTCTAGTTTGATTAAATTCTTGCAGTGGTGTGAAGGTTATCAAAACTAATAGGGTTTATATTAGGGTTGGACCTAAATAAACTATAATATAAGAAAAAACGAGAAAGATCCACTGCTGAATGTCTTTTACAGTTTAACTCATGGATAAAAATCGATTTCTGTGTTAATGATAAATATCAATTTGCATGGTGGATGTAGATTATGCTAAGTATTTTTCATAAATTTGGTATCTTTTGATAATTATTTGTTGCTTTTCGGCTAATTTGTTTAGTTTGTCAATTTTTATTCTTCAATTTATAAGCTCTAATTTAAATTTTGTTTATCCCCCCCCCAAAGAGTGGTCTTTTAGGAGTGTCTTGGTAATATTAGATTAGTTAGATTTTGATTTTTAGTGTTATTATAATTTTCAGGTTTAATTTATATTCTGTTTTGCCTTTTAATTACCAGTTTGTTAGAAATTAAGCAAAAAATAGTTCATTTTGTGTTTTTTCAAGTTTTATCCATCCTAGGGGTTATGTAGTGTCCTAGTCTGCCTCTATTTAATTTTGGAAGTTTTGGAAATTATTTCATCATTTTGCAAAATTATTTCGTGAATTGGATATGTGCAGGTTTTAATTCAATAAATCTAAAAATTACATTTTTAATTTTTATTTTGTGTTTTTTAGGTTTTATTCAATCCAGAAAATTGTATCCTTAAATTTGGGCAATTTTGTTATTTAATTGCGTATTTATATTAGTGTGGATTATTTTTTTCTAATTTCTGATTTTATTTTCTGTTTCATTTTCTTGAGTTAATTTTCTGTTTTAATTTTTCTGAAATTAATTACTTATAATTCTGGAGTTATAAATTTATAAACTTGCAGGATATTAATTTGGATTACTTTTGTAATTTTTAATACTAATTGTTCTGTTTGTTATTTTCTATTTTAATTTTTAGTTGGATATTGTGTTATTATTTCTGTTTTTATTTTCCAGATTATTTAGAATAGCTATTTATTGTTTTGTTTCCAGAAGTAA
>NCQT01079770.1:0-15492 GCA_002740465.1 Stenocereus thurberi | reverse complement strand
CCCGTGCCCACTACCAGGGCCTAACACCTCCACTGTGACCACCACTATGGTGGTGGAGCCCGGTTCTGATGATGCGCAGAACCGAAAGAGAGAGAGGGAAAGAAGGTGAGCCGAGTAGCACAGTAGCAAGGCTCAGGGCAACAACGAGGCGGAGATTAAGATGCTCGAAATTTAGCTTCAAATAAGCCCAATTAGCCTAGGAGTTGGGTTCTCAAGCTTGGACATGCGGTGGGTGATTTTCGATTCCCTAACCTATTTGCAAAGTTTTATTCATTCATTTATTAGTTGATTTGGTTGTGAAGATGAAATCTAAATTAATTGAGAATTATAGGTAGTAGGTGGATTGTTTGAGGCTAATTGAAATTATTTGGGGTTGGGATTGAAATGATTTGTGGATTATTGTGGATAGTGGTGTGAGGAAGGAGTTCAGGTTGTGCGAAGAATTCGTGAAATTATGAAGAGTAATTTCGTGTTTTGATGCTGTGTATTACGTTTTATTTCAATGAATCTGGTTGTACCATGCTGCTGAATCAAGTCATGGTTTCATAAGCCTTTGATTTAAGTGTGTACTATGCATGTATGTCATGGCCAAGCTCTACGCCACAGCGTTGCAATCTTAGTTTTTTCAGATTGCTTGTTTTGTTTAAAGGTCTCGTACTGAATAATTTGTGAACTAGAAGGCATTTTTGTTGAAGCTCACTTGGTTCACTTTAACCATGCACTACCATTCTCACATTGATGCTTTCGAATAATTAAAATCCATAAGTAATTACTTTAAGAGTCCTTTGTTTGTTTCAATTACTGGAGTAATGTCCTGATTACTTAAAAAAGTAACTCAAATGTTTAAAAATTCCTTAAGTACTTTAGAATTTGTTTAAGTAAGTTATTAGGTTGGAAAGCAATGTGAATTACGAATGAATATGTTTACAACATGCCTAAAGAAGTGCATTAATAAGTGTGTGAGTGAATTGCTTTGACACGACAAGCTTTCTGAGCTATGTGGTTAACAATTACTATTAAACCATTCACTTAATGAGAATGCCTTCAAGAAAAACAGATTATGATTAAGTTATAGGCTTGCAAGCTTTAAAGATGAGCTTTCAACCTCACTTCCTTTGAAAACAAATGCGCACTTGGTTATTAATTCATTTATAAGCATGTTTGTCAAAATGAATGGTTTTATGCTCTTTGAAAGACGAATGAACTTACTTAGACATTTTAGCGTCCGTGAGAATGAAAATGCTGTTATTGTGTTACAATGAGAATTTTGATGCAAAATGGGTTTGAAGTGAGATGCATTTGAAACATTTTAGCCTGAGAGGATAGGACTAGTGAGTTCTAAGGAGCATATACAGAAGCGAGAACCCTAGAAGACTTTGACGAGGGTAAGACACAAGTTTAGGGAGCAGACCCGTTACGCAGGAACCTTAATTCCTAGGGAGCAGGCCAAGAAGTAGGAACCATAAAGGAGCCTGACAAGGGTGGAACAGAAGTTTAGGGAGTAAACCCGATATGCAGGAATCCTAATTCCTTGGGAGTAGACCCAGAAATGAGAACCTTGGAAGTGCCTGACGAGCGTAATTGTTCACTGATTATGAAAGGCCCCGTGGATTATAGGAAATGTGAGTCATGATCTCACCAGAATGGGTACGAATATGTGAATCTGATGCCCCATGAAATGATTTCATACTTGTTATGAGATGGAAACTTCTCATTCAAGGACTATGCTAGCACAAAGATTTGGAAAAGTGCATGTACTCTTAAGAAGAACTTTTATTAAGTTTCAAATGATTTTTTAGTGAACAACCGCAGTTTTATAAATGGTTACTTTGGTTTAAGTGATGGTCCTTGTCTTTTACGTGTTAATCCCACTTTCTTTCTAAAAGAACCTTGGTGATTAACTTTAAGAACTCATTGATGTTAATTGTTTATGTGTGAACTGAATACTTTAATGTTCTCTATACTTAAAATTTTACATGAATCAGTCTGTTTAAGTCTGGCATGCCTACTATGTGATGTCAAGCTAGTGCAACAGGTTGTTGTCACTATTAAAAATACAGGAGTCATAGTTAGGAAAGTTAAGATCTCTAGTGCGTAGAATAGAAGAAGGGTAGGGATACTTCCAAATCTTGGAGGTTATTAAGGTAATGTCGAATATGGGTAGGGTTCACAAAAAAACCTCATGTGGAACGAACTTGCTTTAATACCAATTGATGCGCGGTGAATTCCATTTGACCAAGCAAAGGTGTGAAATCCATGTGGATAACCCAATGGATGTTGAAAACTAATATTTCCCAAAGATGAAGAAAGAGAAAGAGGGAAGGAATCCCACAAATGGAGGAATTCTTCTTATGAAATTGGATCAACACTTGAGATAGAGAATCAAGAGATAAATCAAAAAGGATATATTTAGGGTAAAGGTTAAACCACCACCTAAATTAAAGCAACCCATCCTCTAACTCTCTAGAGCCTTATCACCAAGGATTAGATTAAAGGGAAGACTTAAATCACCACCCTCCTAAGAGAGAGAAAGAATTTGAGATTTTGAGGAAAACCAAGCTTCAAGCTCTCATATCATTTATGAAATCTAATTTTTCATGGTGGTAATTGGATCAATAAATACGCAATAGGAGGGGAATTAGCTATACATTAGTGGGGTAAGTGGACCAATAAGAGGGTTACAAAACATCCTACAAAAATAAATCAAGATGCCTAAGATAATTATAATCACTATAAGCTTATTTTCTAGGATTCATCTTCCGTGTTCTAGAGAGCCATGAATAGGCTCTACTCCTCCAAATGAGGTTCCGCTACTTGTCGACTCATCCTTTGTATGTGAAGAATCATTCCATGCTCATTAATCCCTAAAATCACAGCCTTAAGCTCCTTAATTAACCCCATAATCAAAATTGTGTATTTTCTAGTCCTGGAGCGACCCTTGCGTGGTATTTAGCTCATAACTTGAATTACTAACATTTAGGTTCTTAAGTTTGATGGTAATTTTTTTTTTGTCCCTACCTTTTCAAAACTAATTCTAGGATACCCTATGTTTTCGGACAACTAATTCTTAGGTCCTTTTTCTTGTTATTTTAGTCCTTGAGCTTTTTAAAATTGTAGAATAGTCCTTAGAATAGGAAAACTATGCAAATAAGCTGTTTGTAGGTTTTTTTTTAAAGAAATATGCTCAATTAAACTTCTTATAGTGACTTTACTGGTACTAATTATTACAATCTACTACTTATATCTTATATATTGTACTTTCAGTAGTTATAAGCCCAACATGGTTAGCAAAAATAATTAAAACTAATTAGAGACTTTTGACCATTGCCTGAACTTAGTCGGCACTGCACTCTGTCATTCCTCTAGCTTCTGGTTTACAAAAGTTGCTAACCTCCTTCCTTAAATTAGGCACAACACAAATCTTTTCATTTCCTACCTTAAACCGTAGTCACTGACCAAGTTTTTAATCTTTTTTAAGGATAATGGAACTTTAATCAATAAATTATAATATTTGAGACATAAGGTTCAATTGAAAACGTTCCCTAATAGGAAACTTCTTTTATTGAAAGCTTGAAAGTGGAAATACTACAATGGAAAGCTTGAAGAGAGACTTAAGTTAAGATCATTATAGAAGCTTGCTCATAGAGAAATGGAGAATCCCGACTTCTCTTTTGCTCAAGAATGCTCAAATTACCTCATCCCTTCTCAAAACTCGACCTGTCCTTTTATATAGTGTTGGGGGTACATAGGATGCCCTAAAGGCTACAGTATATATTGATTTTTTTAATAGCTACAGTACTCACTGATGGCTATAATATGCTATTTTATTTTACAGACCTAACACCTGTCAAAATAGTACAATAATGGGGCAACTACTTTTCAGAGCTTTTAGTGATGACAAGACTAGTCATCATTATTGAGATTTTGCATACCTTCATCTCTAATTATTTTCCAGACTATTATTATCTGGATAATCATCAAAACCTTCACCTAATTTAAGATGCTGTGGATCCCATTTCTCAAATAACTCAAGAAGATACTTCTTTTCTTTTTCAGATAAGAATTTTTTAGTTCCAACATCAAACAGAAAATCAAAGATATCTTTTGATACTCTCCCTCTACCTTCATGTGTTCTTTAAATTCATCGTCACAGGCAAAAGTAATATTTCCACAATGCATTATCATTTTTCCTTGTTCAATTAATGCCTAAATTTGATGATAAATGTTATAAAAACCAATTGCTCTTGCTAAAGTAGGATCAGTAACAAATCCTCCGCATTCTGGAAATCATTCTTGTCATTGATCATAGGGATCGTTATAATCAGCGATCTAAACAAGATAATGGGTTAGTTTGGCTTTTCCATTTTCATATTTGATTAGTGCACAATGTGCGTCCAAAAATAGACATCTGTTATATGGAATTTTTGTTGGACCACTAGGAGATGTAAGAATCCAATGGATCTTCTTCAACATGCATTGTTGGTTATTTGGATATTGTTAAGAAAAATGGGAACTTTGGATTTGGGATTTCTATAAAGTAAACTATCATCCCATGTTCCCAAGCTTTAATGATAGGGTCATTAAGAGAGATTGAATTTGTTAGAAAGCTAACGTCACCAACTCCAGGCTTATAAGAAAAATAGATTGTTATACTCCAAGACTCCCAAATATCATAAGAATAGTTATGATAATAATCGATGCAGGCTGTATACCGCTCATTGAACCTTTTTTCTTGAACATGGGAACTCATTGTTTCTTGGATATCATGAGAACATCTAAGATAATTAACTTATAACTTTAGAAGGGAAAATCTTTGGGCTATTAGAGGCTAAGATAGTAGACCAAAGCATGATCTACTTTTTATATAGAATTCTAGATTATCAATAAGAACCTACTAGAAGGAGAAACCTGTTCTAGTAGGAATGACATTTTATTATGGATTTCCTCTTTTTCTCCCATAAGTTCAGCTTTGATGATCACCATTGTGAGTTCTCGAGCTAAACTATCTGCCAGAGGATTCTTCGATCCCTGTATATGTTCAATAGAAAAGAAAAACTAGTTAAGCCATAATTGCCAATGCAGGAGTCGCCCTTGCACTTACATATTTGATAAGTTGTTTTTCACAAAACTAAGTATTCCTTTACAATCAATTCAAATAAGAAAAGGTTTTGATGCTAAAAAGATTAAGAATTTTTCAATTGTCCTTATGCCTATAAGAATTTCTTTTTCCATCATGGGATAGTTACATTCTGCCTTATTAAAACTTCCACTGATATTTATGAAGTTTTTCTCTTCCTTTGATTTTGGGTACCACACTCCAATGCTCATTTCTGAGATCTGTCTCAAGAACTAAATCATCTCCTTCATTAAAAAGATTAAGAATAAGGAGATTTTTACATATCTTTTTGAAGTTTTGAACAATCTTTGTATCATTAGTGGTCCATGTCCAACCTTTTTCTTTCTTGAGTTTTCGTTGAATAGCTTTCTTAGTTGTGTTAAATCTTTAATGAAATCTGACGCATAAGTGAGACATCCAAGAAACCTTTCTAGCTGTTTTCGATCTTCAATCTTTTTAGGAAAATCCTCTATTTTTTCAGAATATGCTTTTGTCGAATGGTCCTTTTATTTCTAGGCTTAAGAACTTAATTTCTTGTCAGCATAAAAGCACTTGTTCTTACCAAGTATAATGCCATGATCAATGCAACTTTGGTTGCCAGCTAAGACATCATCTTTGTGCTATTCTATGATTTTGGAAAAGATAAGAATATCATCCATATAAACTAAACAATAGTGATTAAGGCCTTTGAAGATGTTATCCATTCTTCTTTGAAATATTTGAGTTGCATTTTTAAGACCAAATGACATTACTATCCGTTCATAATGTCCATGAGGAGCATTAAATGCAGTTAAAGGAATGCTTTCTTCATCCATTTTAATTTGTCAGTATCCACTTTTGCAATCCATTTTCGAGAACCAAGAGGTGTCATAGATTCTATTGAAAAGGAGTGTTTTGTTAAGAATATAATGACCATAAGAGACAGTAATATCATTAAGCTTTTTGTAATTGATTACCATTCTTGCTTTTCCTATTTTTTCCTCTTCATGATTTCTTACCATAAAAGCAGGATAGGTGTGAGGACTCTTGCTATTTCAAATTAATCCTTTATCTAGAAGTTCTTTAATTTGCTTATCGAATTCTTAGATATTCTGATGTGTATACACTATTTGTTTAACTCGGACAATAGTGTTGGGATTTAATAGAGTAATTTTGGTAAACGCTTTATTTTTATCCCAAAACATTAGAGGATAAACAGAGTAGAGGTTTTTACATAATTTTTCTTATTGTTCAACAATCTGCTCTTTATTAGATAACTCAAGTAATGAGATTGTCAGTGCTATTTCTCGTTGTGTTGGTATTACCTTTTCACCACGCTGGCTATCTGTAAACTCAATTCTCTAATGAATATAAGTCTTACTTAATTTTTCAATAGGAGCTGAATGGCCTTAATTGTGAATATTATTTGGTTTATGGTCTATCTGCATTGGGAATATAATTTCTAAAAATTATTTCCAATAATCATATCATGAGAGAGCTGGCCAGTAGCTCATAGAACTGGTGTAATGTGTTGAACTCCTCTTAATTCTATAGATAACCCTTCTAGAGCTTCATTGTAGCTCATAATACTATTATCAGCTATCCTTACTTGTAAAGGATTCTTGGCTTTTTTTCAGTTCTCCTTTCAAAGCATACAGAACAACCTATCTATGTCAGCACACAGTTCATATTTATTATATCGCTCAAAACATACCTTTATTGGGATATAGATGCTATTAGGAGTTGTATTGGTAGCTTCATTACATATCTCCATGGTTATGTTTTTGACTAATTCATTCTCATAGATTGGTTCACTAACAATTCTAATTCTGCATCCAATGACCTTTCTTTCTAGACTCATACTTTGATCTATACTAGGTCTTACAGATTCAAAACTCATTCTACTCATTTTACTAGTCATCCTAATTTTATCATCTTCTTTAAGCTCTTCTTTAGCTGATGAAGATCATTATCCCCAATCTGATCTTGTACTCATGCTTCTCAATAATTGGGGTTTAATGGTGATTTTATCCTCCTCATAAATTTTTATTATATTTTTATTTTTGATCTTTATACGGTTTGCAAAGCTACATATGGATGAACGATTGATTATTATATCATGACAATTGGACTTAATCTTCTGGATCTTTTGCATGGGGGTAGGACTTTCAAATTTTTCTGCTTCTGTCATTGTTAATGATAAGTGCTTAACATATACATCATTTTTAGGGCTATTGTTTCACATTTTTAGGAGAATGATGGGTTTTAAGTCATAATCTACACCCATGTTCTCGATTTATGCTTAGGTATGATTGTTTGATATGTTTTGCAAGATTTTAGGTCTTTTTACTCAGCATTTGACCCTTATTAGATGTATTTTGACCTTCCCCATGGACACTCATGTGCTGCTACGCCGTGGAGTAAGAAAAGACCAAAACATCGGTTCCAGCCAAGACCACAGTCGGATCGTGGGGCCTGCCACGGACTGTGGTAAAGGGTGAAACTGTTGCGTCTTCATTTTCCTTCGGCTGTGTGGCCGACAACATCCAAATTTTTCTATAAAAGGCATCATTCAGCGGCAGAGAAAAAAAGGAAGGATAGGATAGTTCAATTCTCTTTCCCAAATTTGTTCTTTTTAGTTTAGATTCTTAGTTAGATTATTGTTCTAGTGAGGAATCTTGAGAGTTTGAAGGCTACCTCAGTCAAGCCTTTCTGTCATATTTTGCCAAAACATTGGTTAGTTGTTTGATCTTTTATCATGTGTGAGTAGTTTATTTTGTCTAGGGATTTAGTAGTTTATGAAAGTGTAGTTGGATCATATTTTGATCTATAGAATTGTAATTATTTCATGATTCGTTAGATTTCATCCTATCAAGTGATTATCATGTTGTGAGTGGATTTTTAGCTAAAGTTTGCTTACACATTTGAAACAATTGAGTGAAAAACTAAAAGGGGACATTTGATTGTGAGACTTCTTGATAAAACCTTACATAACGTCCTCTTGGAAGAGAGGTTTGCATGTTAGGTAGGCTAGAGTGTAATCGAAGATATTAACTTGGATTAAAGAAAATTAGTTTGAAAGAACGACTTTTGCTTAGTTTAGGCAAATTTGATCGATTTTGAAAGACTAGACTAAATTTTTACGAATTACAATTTCGCATGATTAACCGATTAGAGAAAAGCACATGCTTATCATCTTAACCCAATGAACTTTCATAACTACATGAATTCCTAGGCATCTTTCCTTAATTGATTTAAAACTAGTGAATTAGAAGTTGTTAAATTCAACCCTCTTGAATTAGAATTTTACTTATCATATTTTGATAGACAAAACTTGATATGTTACATTGGTCTCTAAGGAGCGATCTTTTTATCTATACTACGACTACTCGTGCACTTGCGACAGTGGTCAAGCTTTTAGCGCTGTTGCCGAGGATCAATCTGTTAACTATTGAGTTAGTCTTACGAAAGTGACTAAGTATTTTATTGTCTTTTACTTTTATTTTCTTTTTAATATCTTGTTTAATTGTGCTGGTAGTGTTGGTGATAATGCTTGCAGAAAATTTTCTCGCTTATGCAAAGTCCAATCTTGTATGAACCCAATCACGAGATTGAAAGAACTTTCCACTTAAGGAGGAAAAAGCAAAGGATTGAAGAACAAAGACGCGAGGCAAGAAGGAATCCAACAAACATGGCGGGAGGAGAAGGTGATCAAAGAAGGACACTTCGGGATTTCGTTACCCTTGGAGCCCAAGGGATCACCTCAGGCATCGCTCGCCCTACTGTTGATGCCAACAATTTCGAGCTCAAACCGACACTTATCTCCATGGTGCAACAATCCTAGTTTCAAGGAACTCCATTGGAAGACCCAAATCTATACCTCTTGGTCTTTTTAGAGGTACGCAACATATTGAAGCTTAATGGAGTCTCTACTGATGTCATCCAATTGTGCTTATTTCCCTTCTCATTAAGAGATGAAGTAAGGGCTTGGTTACACTGTTTTCCATCAAGATGTGTTAACATTTGGGATGAGTTAACAAGAGCCTTCCTTGCCAAGTTTTTCCCTCCGAGCAAAATGGCCAGCTTAAGGAATCAATCACCAACTTTACGCAAAAAGATGAAGAAACGCTCTAAGAAGCTTGGGAGCGGTTTAAAATTTTGTTGCGCTTATGCCTTCATCATGGTCTTCAATGTTGGATGATTATATAAGCTTTTATAATGGTGTGACCCAATCTATAAGGTTCATTATTGATACGGCGGTGGGAGGAACCTTGATGAACAAAACTGAGGATAAAGCCTATAACTTAATTCAGGAGATGGCACTTAACTATTTCCAATGGTCCACCGAATGAGACCAACCCAAACGGGTTGGAGGCAAGCATAAAGTTGATGTACTTACTTTTCTTTCTGCCAAAGTAGATGCTATAATTCAAAGATTGGACCGAATGAATGTTAATGCTGTAAATCCTAATGCCCCTTCCACCTGTAAAATTTATGGTTCTATTGAGCATGTGACTTTGAATTGTCAAGTTGGGAGCCCTTTTTTCCCAAGACCCTAGTGAAGTTAATTATGTTCAGAATTTTAACCCGAGACTGACCAATGGCCTTTACTATAGTACCTACAATCCAGGTTAGAAGAACCACCCAAATATCTCATATAGGTCTAATACAAACCCTTCGAATATGCCCCCAATGAACGCTAGACCATCTCCCAGTTTTCAAAGACCTCCTTTCTCTCCTCAAGGATCCTAAAAGTCCAATTTAGAAGCGATCATGGAAAGTATGCTTGTGGCACAACAAAAACAGGATGAGTATATTAAGCAATTAGCCTCAAAGGTTGATGTGCACGTAATAGGATGTTGAAAGCCCAAATTGCCCAAAAAGCTAGCTTTTCATCTATGCGCCCATATAGACTTTCTAGCAAGCCCGAACCTAACCCTCAAGAGCATTGCAGCTGTGTCACCTTGAAGAAAGAAGTNNAGGACTTTACTGACCCTGAGGATATACCAATGGAAGAGGGTAGGGAAATAATCATGGCTAGAAGTAAGGAAAGGAATGATGGTGGCAAAACTATCACATTGATAGAGAATGACACTACAGAGATCCCACAATTTTCCAACCAAAGCTTTATGACCAAGGTAGTTTTTCTATCCCCTGTATTGTGGGAAGGATGGAAATTGAGAGAGCTTTATGCAATCTAGGTGCAAGCATTAGTAGAATGACATATTCTTTGTTTCATAAACTTCACTTAAGACCATTACAAGCTGCAGCCTTAACCCATAGGTAGATTGGATCATGTGCCAGTCAATATAGGATATATTTGGGTATTGGAGGACTTTATCATGGTTGATATGCCTGAGACTGATTATGCTCAAATTATCCTAGATCGGCCCATTTTGACTACAGCTAGTTGCCACTTTGATGCAAGAAAGGAACTTATAACGTTTGAGGTGGAAGGATGCTATGCTGTGCTTTGTCATATGATGGAGAAAGTGGTTTCTACTAATTCTTCTTTATTGGATTATTTCCCCCCTTCCTCTAAGATTGACATGGAGGATGTCTTGAATTATGAAGATCCTCCTTACCTTCATTGCATTTCTCATGAGGACCCCGACCAAAGCTATGTTGAGGTGGAGTTTGCTACTCCACCTAACATGCCTAAGGTTGAGGACCATATTTCTAATGAGTCTTCTATGAGCGACTATTGCAGGTTTGCCCAGGCTATTCTTTCTTTGCCCTATATGGAAGGCTTTGATGCAGATTATGATTTGGGGGCTGAACAAGTTGATAGCAGCCAGTATGATGCGCTACGAGTGCATTTTGTTTTGCACACTGATAATGCATTATGGCGTCAAGTTATGAAGAGGAAGGACCTTCAACTTGAGTTTTTGTGATGGTACCTTCAACTGAAAAGGTTTGACTTTGTGGTCCATGATAAAGTCAACGTCTATACACTTACTAATCCGGAACAAGCCTAGAAGAAGGGTTTAATCCTTGACCTTAAAAGAGCGCTTCTTAGAAGACAACCTAAGCTCTTTTCTTTTCTTTTTTTTCTTTCCTTAACTTTGGTTTTCCTTAACTTTGGTTTTTACTATTTTTGTAGTTTGTGAAAGAAAGAAGAAAATAAAAAAATATATGGAATAAAATGTTTGGCACCGTGGCCAGGGTACCTAGTACCGCGGCCGTGGGGTGCCAACCTAGAAAAATTGAAAAAAAACAAAACCAGCAGACAGCATAGTCTGTGGTGACCTGCTATGGCCCGCGGTCTAGGTCTTTGACTGCAGAGCCCCTCATTTTCCCTCACATTTCATCTTCTTCATGGCATTCTCTCTCTCAACCTCCATTTTCTCTATAAACATCCATAACTACAACCTGCATTCTTATCTCATTTCTTTTCAATTTTTCACCCATTTTCACCCAATAACACCCTTTTCACTAAGTCTTTTTTTCCACACAAATTTCATCCCTTTCTGGTAATACCCGACCCTAAATCATATTTATTTATTTAATTAAACCATGTTATTCATTTTTTACATTTATTTATCTCATTGAATCATCCTAGTTGAAAAAATTCATTTCGGGCCCTACTTTGCAATTCGAGTTTAATTTACTGGACAATTACGAGACAAATTGATAATAGGCCTCAATATTTATGATTTAAAAGATTAAATTATTTTTCATGACATTCCATTTTAGTCCCGAGCTTTTCCTAAAAATAAAAAAATAAAAAAATTCAAACGCACTCGGTTTAAGCTAACTTGCGAACCCGAGCCCGTTTAAGGCTGATTTCGGCCCACCAAGACTTGCCCCTGTTTATTTAGCTAATTATTCTTAATTAGACCTTAATTATTCTTAGTAAAAGTAGCTTTTGGGGATGAAATTTCAGCCATGTATTTATTTTGCCTAAGGCTCATTTGCACCAAGTAATTCAAGGCACTTTCTCTCTCCTCTTCTCTCCTCCTTCTCTCTACCCACAGCAGCAGCCCCCCTCCCAGCCCTATTATGGTGTTTTGCGGCCACTTTCCATCAAGGATTTCAATCCCCAAACCACCTCCCTCCATTGGCTACCATCTTCCATCCTCAAAACCACCAAATATCATTTCCATCTCCACTTATTTCAAGCTCAAAGTAAGTGACTTCAATTTTGTTCTTTGAATTTTTGGTTTTGCTTCTTGTTTTAGTTGTTTTAATGGTGGATTATGTTGTTTTTATTAAATTAAGAATTATCTTGGTGATGGATCATGGTGGAGTTCAAGTTAGGGTTAGGGTTTTATCTTAATCATGCAAGCTTCATGTTCAAGTGTTGCATTTTGATTGTTTTAAATGAGATTTTATGATATTTGGCATTGTTAATTAATATCAAGATGTTTATGCTGATTTATATAAGTTAAAGAGTGATTTAGTGGGTGGTTATGTGAAGAAAAGCTTGCAAATAAGTGCTACTATGCCCAAAGCAGGGGTGAGTTTGGAAATAAACTGGTATTTCGTGGGACATGGGAAAATTACGATTTTTGGTGTGACGATACTTCAATGAGTTAGCTTTCAATAGGCTTTGGAATTGCTCAATTTTGAGTTGTGTGGAAAAAGTTATGACCAATTTACTCAAGACTGTGCAGAATACATTGAAACTGGGAACTGAACTGGAACAGTAACTTTACGGAAAAACTGGTATTGATTGTGTTCGTAAAAAATTATGATTTTTGGTGTGTGGATAGATTAATGAGTTATCTTTCGAATTCCTTTAAATCACCTTAATTTGAATTCTGTGGAAAAAGTTATGGTCATTTTTCTACGACTGCGTAGATTGAATTAAAATTATGCATGTCTGTGTTCTACTCCACTTTTAGGGGCCTTACTATGTGATTCATGCTTTTTCTACAAAATAAAAGTTTTAGTGGACGTTATGAGATTTTCATATTGGGGCTTTACATCTTATTTGGAGGTCAGGAGTGAAACATATGGATTTTCTAATGCAGACCATCAAACGGTAGCATGAGTGAATATAGAACTTTGTGACATTTGGAAATATTTTCAGAAGTTTCTATATAACCATGGGTATTGCAAGGAAATTATAAAGTGTAGTGAGTTCAACAAGTTTGATTATGTACAGAAGCTTACTTGGGTTGAAAACTAAGTTAAATAAGTATGAAACTGAAATTTGGGAAGTAAGCAGAGTAATAACTCAAAATCAGTGTCCTTTAGACCAAGTTAGGATGTCATATGAGCTTTTATAAACCTCACAGCACCCCTTATGACATTAAACCATTTGTCACCCATTTCAGAAGCACATTCTATTATCCATTTCAGAAGCATAACACTTTTCATTATCCATTTCAGAAATATTAGAAATTCATATTTCATTTACATCAATTAAAATCTTGTCACTATCACCTCAATCATTTCCATTTGGCCTATTTTGCTTTAATTTATTGTATTTCAAGTTTAATAACGCTAACTGATTTAAATCAGTTCATTTTGGTTTAACTTGTCTTATATTGAATTAAAATCAGTTTATTATATTGAAATGCACATGCTTTTACTTACTCAATTATATCAGAAATGTACAAGTTATGTATCCCATTTCATTACTCAATTTCTGTAACACATACTTTTACTTATTCAATTATAAGAGTAAGGATCATTTACTGACTACACGTACTTACCATGACATTTATGAAATAGAGTTGAGGCCTAGTTATCATTCCCCATTTTGCATAAGTGTCATCAAGTCAGAATATATTCATCAAGTCAGATGACACTTATGAAACAACTGACTTGTATCAAGTCAGATGACATTTTTAAAGAATCAAGGTACGTGCATTTTCTGTATCTTTAGAAATCAGAGTGTATTTATCAACGGTATCATGTTTTGGTAAGTACATCAATGAATCAGTTTACACAGTGATTCATCAGTTAATTAGTGACCCCGTCAGTTATCAGTTACAAGGCATTGCCCTTCAGTTACCTGCGCGGCTTCAGGCCAGGTCCCCCGGTCAGCTTGGTAGGTATAGACCTATCCATAGATCATAACAGTATCAAGGGGTTTACTATCAGATAATAATTACCAAAGCAGTTTTACATTCATCTCATTCCCTATTTTGACCTTAAATGAATTGCAAAGCGGGCCTAATCAGTGTTTCGATGACCATTTAACAATTCAGGAATGCGTGTACTGAGCTTCGGCTCACAGTTCGAAATGTTTTTCATGTTTTGTTTTAGGCAAATGCTCAGAGAATTGCCCTTATGCGAGCAAATCAGCAGAAGAGAATAAGTGAAGCAAGGAGATTCGGATGGATGAGAAGTAATGCAATGTATGTGTACTTTGAAGTTGTATTGTGAATTCTTCAGTAGATGGAGATGTAGATAGTAAATGGTGAATTATATTTTTTTATGGTCTATAAGCCCTATATTTGTGAATGGTTGATCATATGTGAAGGTGTATGTTTGAAGCTATGCTTAACAGTGTCGTTTATAGCACTCATGTTTCAAGTCTTGTCTTTTTGGACGGCGATAACGCCCCTATCATTGGGTTTATCAGATTATAATTGAGGGATTATCAAAGAAATTCAAACAGTGAATTATGTTTAATTTTGGGGCGTTACAGATTTGGTATCAGAGCCAGGTTGAGATTTTCTTTATGAGATATGGATTATGGAATTAAGATACTGAGAAAGTTGGTTAGTGAGGAATAAAGATTATTATAACATCATTGGAGATTTGTGACAATAGTAATGTCTGCAATGTGTATCAAATTATTATGACAATATTCTTCTTTGTTAGATGGATCCATACAATGTGTATATAGTTGATCTCAAGCATCAGATTCGAGGGTGATTTTTAATAACAAGTTAAAGGTATTCCAATGCATTTAGATATGTATGGTCATATGAGCCACCCATCTGATTGGTATGCCGTTCTTTTAGCTTGAATTGTTTATTTTTGGGGATGTAAACCCTTATGCTCCGGGCGTGTAGTCCGTAGAGTTGTGGTCTTCGGCGTGTAGTCGTTGAGCTTGATTTGATATCCTTTTATACTTCTATTCAATGCAGGGGATGTGATGTAAGGCTTTAAGCCTGGAAAATGGCCAGTTTGCAGATGAAACTCTGTCCATTTCACCCAAAAATTTAAGAATCATTAACACTCGTACCCCTAGGGCTGGGGGTTGTTACAAATGTGTCTTATAAAAGGCCCTTGACTCATTTTGAGGTTAAATGTATAGGGAAAACCAAATATGGACGGAATACACAAGTTCAATCAACTTGGCAGTTTTAATCAATGCACGAGGACCGATCTTGAAGTAACTTTTGTCCATGATCAGCATAATTTACACAAGGATTTTCTATCCTGACTTTAAGTTTAAGGAGATATCTTTCATATGAAACAAGTTCCAAGTGGAT
>NCQT01079707.1:0-12679 GCA_002740465.1 Stenocereus thurberi | reverse complement strand
TGTCTTGGATATCAGAGTAGTCAGGAGGGGGTTCTTGAGAGGACGAACTACGTCCTGGTTGACTAGTATGAGGGGCTGGGTAATGGGGTATAGGCCGAACAACATTGTTATCATGAGGTAACCAATAAAGGTTAGCCTGATGAAGCAGACTACTGTGATCGACATTGGGAAGCAGAAAAACCGGTCCCCAAGATAAATCTAACAAAGGTGGTCAGCCTTAACGTTACAAAAATTCATAATCTCAAAGGCAGCTTGGTCAAGCCGCTTAGGCCATAAACTCTATCCTTGGGATTGGGCTCGACACCTAAAAATCTAGCAATATTGGTCACAATCCCACCAATTACTATTCAACCTTTAGTGCTAATAGCAGTACTATGCAATTGTCTAGCTAGAAATGAGCCCGGATCAAGTGGCACAGCATCAAGCATACAGGACAAGAAGTACATCTCAAAAAGTCTCGGACATTCAGACTGTCATCCTGAGTAAACAAAGAACAAGTCAGAATACGCTGAGCTACTCTCATGCAACGGTTTCTAATATGAGTTCAATTCGATGAACCGGTGCTATACCTAACAGTCCCCTAAAGTTCACCACAAAATACATTCGGGTTGAATTTGCAGGGGACTTGGCGACCCGGTATATCCATGCTAGGTGGAAAATCGAAGATACTGTTGAAAGTACCTAAGTTCAATTCATATAATTAACCTTGCAAATAAAACGATATATACCCAGCTTGACACTAAGGCCCTCTAGTGACCTCGACATGGACTGTACTTAAATATTTTATGGTCAGGTCCCTATACGTATGCTCTTTCAGTTCTTAAAAGTGGCTCATACCACCTCTAGCAAACAACCAATGAATATCATCCAACAATCACAACCGGGCTAACAAATCCTCATCATAATATCTAGTTGCGACAACTATACGCTCTACCTAGCAATATGATTGGGATTAGTCAAGCCAAGAGGGTGAGGAATGTTACCTCTAGCACGCGCTTGGCTTGATGTTCTTGAGGTCCTTTGAGGTTGGAGTGGTGCTTAACTAAACAAACGAACCTCCTTGGTCCTTTACCGCTTAGTCGGTGCCATTGCTACAAAACCTAATCAAAAACAAAACTAAAACCAAAAATTAGTACTAAATCTAAAAAATTGAAGGAAATGAGTGAAAAAATGAAGAATTTTAAAGGAAAAAAAGAGATAGGTATGGTGGATGAAGAAGGAGAGATGAATCTTGAAGAAAAGATAAAAAGAGATGAAATTGTTGGGGAAGTGGACATATTAAGTTTAAAGGAGGAATTTGGTGTGAAAATTGAGAGAGATCGGGAAGAATTGAGGGGTTATTGAAGGAGTTGGTAATGGAGGTTTTAGAGAGAGAGGAGGAAGAGAGAGAGAGGATGTTGGGTTGAAGAAGAAGAAATGAGGGGAGGGAAACGGGCACTGCGGTCAAAAACCTAGACTTCAAAACCATCTGCCTGCTCAATCCCTACATTAAAGTCAGCATCAAAACCTTCCAAAGGCAGCATAGAGTGAACAACTCGTGCAAACCTGCAATAATCACTCAGCGGAGAATCATTAGAAGTAGGGGTTTCAATCTCGGGTTGGTTAGGTGGCATAGGAGAGAAAACTCCACCTTAACATACCCTTGATTAGGGTCCTTATATAAAATCCATTCAGAATCAGGAGGATTCTGAGCATACAAGACATCCTCCATGTCACATTCGGGGGAAAGGGGTAATGCATCCAAGACAGAAGAGCGGGGAGAAACTATTACGTCCTTTCCATGAGTAAACATAGCAAATTTCCCTTTTACCTCGAAAGAAATACAACCCCCTCTAACTTCAATCTGGCAACCAGCTATTGCCAAAATGGCCTTCCCTAGGATAACCTGGGCATCATCAGTCTCAGGCATATTGACAACAATAAAGTCCTCTAACACCCAAATGTCACCTATATTAACAGGTACATCATCCAACTTGCTTATGGGCTATGTTGCAGAACCATCAGCCAATTAAAGGAAAAATGGTGCAGCTAGCAATGGTTCTTAGTGCAGCTTAAGGGGAAAAATGGTGGGGATCTCAATAGAGTCATCTTTCACAAATGTCGTAGTCTTACCATATTTTTTTCTCTCTTTACTATCAGCTATGGTTATCTCTCTACCTTATTCCATTAGTACTTCTTCAGGGTCAGATAAGTCCTCTTCATCCTCTTTCATGGTGATACAGTTACAGTGCTCATAAGGGTTGAGTTTAGGTTTACTAGAAAGTCTATCTGGGGCGTAGATGAAAAAGCAGCTTTTTGGGCAATCTGTGCCTCTAACATCTTATTATGAGTTGTAACCACATCAACTTTGGTGGCTAATTGCTTAACGTACTCATCTTGCTTCTGCTATGCCATAAGCATGCTTTCCATCATTGCTTCTAAGTTGGTCTTTTGGGGCAACTGAGAAGGGAATGGGGGCCTTTGAAAACTAGGGGGTACTCTGGCATTCATAGGAGCCATATTCACAGAGTTTAAATTCAACCTATAAGAGAAATTTGGGCGATTCTTCCAAGTCGGATTATAAGTATTAGAGTAAGGGTCATGGATCAGTCTTGAGTTGAATTTCTTAACATAATTAACTTCATTTGATTCTTAGGAAATATGACTCCCAACTAGACAGTGCAAATTTATATGATCAATTGAACCACAAGTATCATAAGGGGAAGGGGGCATTAGCATGAATAGCATTCACATTCAATCGGTCTAGTATTTGAGTCATGGCGTCTACTTTAACAGAAAGTAAAGTTAGAGCATTGACTTCAAACTTACCTCCAACTCGCTTGGGTTGGGTACGTTTAGATAACCATTGAAAATTATTTAGCAACATCTCCTCGATAAGACTATATGCTTCATCCTCGGTTTTACTCAGCAGAGTTCCTCTTGCTACGGCATCAATGGTGGACCGCACAACTTGGGTCACACCATTATAAAATGCCTGGATGATTATCCAGTGCTGAAGACTATGATGCAGACACAAACGCAACAAATCCTTAAAACCCTCCCAGGCTTCATAGAGCGTCTCACCTTCTCTTTGCAAAAAGTTGGTGATCTGATTTTGCAGGCTCGCTGTTTTGCTCGGGGGAAAGAATTTGGTGAGAAAAACTTTTGCCAACTCGTCCCAAGTCGTTATACAACCAATCAGCAAGGAATACAACTACGCCGTCGCTTTATTCCTCAATAAAAAAGGGAATAAACGTAATCGAATCGCAACGTTGGAGACTCCGTTCAACTTTAGCATGTCAAACACCTCTAAGAATACAGAGAGGTGGAGATTCAGATCTTCCAAGGGAGTTCCGCTGAACTGTGATTGTTGAACCATAGAAATTAGTGCTGGCTTGAGTTCGAAGTTGTTGGCATCTACCGTAGGTTGAGCAATGCTAGAGGCAATCCCTTGGACTCTGGGGGTAACGAAATCATGAAGGGTCCTTCTTTCTTTACCTGCCATGCTTGAATCCGTTCTTGCTTCACGCCTTTGTTCTTCGATTCCTTGCTTTTTCCTTTTTAAGCGAAAAGTCTTTTCAATTTCTAGGTCAGGCGCGTATAAGATCAGACTTCGCAGAAATTAAGAAAAATTCCTACAAGCACTTCACCAATACTACCAGCGAAATTAAATAGAAAAAAGAAAAATAGCAAACAAAACAAATCAAAATAATGCTTAGTCACTTTTGTAAGACAATGCTCAATAGTCAGCAATTTGATCCCTGGCAACGGCGCCAAAAACGTGATGAGTTGTGTGTAGGTTGTGACTACTACTACTTCTACTGCTGTAAGCGCACGAGTAGATGCAGTTCCTCCAGGACCAAAGAAACTTACTGAGTTTTACCTATCAAAATGTGCTAAGTGAAACTATATTCGAGGGGGGTTTCAATTAACAAACGTAAATAAAACTTGACTAAATCAATAGAGAAAAATGTCTACGAAGTCTCATAATTGTGGAAATGAATTGGATCAATTCTGATAAACATGCACTATTCTCTAATTGGTAGATTTCAAGGAATTGTAATCTTTTTCAGAAATTCAGTCTATTCTTTTGAAATCAACTAAATTTGCCTAAACTAAGCAAACGTCGTTCTCTCAAACTAATTTGACTTAATCCAAGTTTAGTATATTCGATCACTTACTAGCCCTCTTAACATATAAATCTCCCTTTCGAGATGAAATTACATTAAGTATAATCAAGTAGTCCAACAACCAAATGTTCTCTTTCGAATATTCATTCAGTTTGTTTCAAAAGTGCAAGTGAATTTCAGCTGAAAATCAACCGGCAACATACAAAACACTTGACAGAGAAAATCAAACCAATTATGAAAATAGCATAATTGAACACACTAAAACATGATCTAATATCTTTCATAAATTACTAAATCCCTGGACTAAGAAAACTACTCAGACATGATTGAAAAGATAAACTGACCAAAGATTAGATTAAAGGCATGTTCGGTAAAATTAGCTGTTTTAGTAATGGTTAGCTATTCTACTAGCTGTTAGCAGTTTTACTAACTATTAGCTGTGACCCACTCGTGGTTAGTGGTTCGCAGTTCAACTAGTGATTTAAAATAAATGCGTTTAGTAAAGGTAGCTATTGAAGTAGCAGAATTATATAAAATGACTAAAAAGGACACAATAAATAAAGGTTTTTAGAAAATCAAAAGAAGAATTTTGTAATTTGCAATGCAAACACTAAGTTGAGGTTCTTAAAAGCTACTTTCATTAGCGTTAAAAAAACACTATATAAACCTCTAACCACTACCTCATTCACTACTTTGTCAAACACTTTAAGTAGTGGTCCATACCATTTTGACTATTACAAACCACTAACCTCTACTTCAACCTCTATTACCGAACGCACCCTAAATCTGAGCGAAAGTGATTTGATTGAGATGGCCTTCACCAAGGGCTTTGCAACGACCTCAGAACCAAAAACTCTCATAGTCGAAATTCTCACCAAACAAACAAACTGAAAACTACGAAATTTGAGAGAAAAGACTAATCTAAACGATGCTATTACAAGAGAAATTCTAGGAATGATTGAGAACTTCTGAATTGCTGTTTCTACCTTCGCAAAACGCTGGTATTTATAGAAAACTAGTAGCAATCTTAGCCACACAGCTGAGGGAAAACGAAGAGGCAACGGTTTACAGCCTACCACAGTCCGTGGGCCTTGCCATGGTCCGATTGTGGTCTGCACTGGAACCAGACTTCTTGTTCTTTCTTTGCTCTATGGCCATGATAACTGATGGTTGACCATGGGGGAGGTTAAAATACAGTCATTGAAGGGGAAATGCTAGGTGAAAAGACAAAAAATCCTGCAAAACACATAAAACAACTACACCTAAGCATAAATCGAGAATAGGAGAATAAACAACATCATTAAGTGCAAAATTCTCCCAAAAACGAGGCAAAATAGCCCTACACTTTAAGCGCTTATCAATGGATAGGGAAGGTTTCTACATCTCTTATACACAAGTTGTCTAAGGAAAGTGGCAAGGTTATTCCTTGGTCAAGATAGGTCTAACATAAGATCCATATATTTTTAGCAATGCACTTATATAGCTTAGCTAGTGGGAAGTTCCACCCTAGGGTCTCCATAAGGAATTGGGCATCTCTAACTCGTGAGAACCTGTAAATAAATTGGCATGCCCATAAGTATAACTTTAGGCCCCTTGCACTCCCATTAGAATATTATAAGTATATGAGACAACATAACCAAGCCACACCAGACTCTTCGCTTCATTTAATCACATTAATAACCATGTTTCATAACTCGATGAGTAACACAACGTAGAATCCAATACGACCACGTGTACATATATCGCATTGTCAAGTCCCTTAGGTGCCTATAAGCAAGCATATATGTATGTAGATTTATATCCTAGCTTCGAGTAATAGTAATGGTAGTATGCCAAAATAATAGCATGATAAGCCAGCAATAAAACAACCAAAATGGAGAAAAAGGCACGAACAATGGCTAGGATATAGAAAAATAACAATGGCAACAAACCTGAATGTCAGCAAAGCACAATTCTAGAGTTTCCTATGAAAATTACCACGTAGTACACTAAACTTATTGCGCAAACACATAATATCGGTAGATCAGTTATGTCATGTCAGGGCACTCAGCTGAGTCATGCCAACGTTTATTTTATACACACTCACCATCAAGGTTAGGGCTGAGAATTCAACTACAACCTTGGATACACTAGCATACTTTCTTCCTCAAACATGAGATATACAAAGGTGCACACATACGAGTGCAGCCTCTTATAGTCATTACTTCTTGCATTGTGTATGTGCATATATAGTCACTCAAACTATATCATGAGATAATAGAGTTCATGGAGTGCAAATAACAACATAGAGAACATAACGTGCAATAAAATACATAAGTTGAATTGCTCAGCTAGTTAAGCCACATGCCTAACCAAACTGAAGTCAAGCAGCCACCAAAAAGTGCATTTAGTAAACAATTCATTCACAAAACACATAAATGGCTATTCATAACAAATCTAAGCAACTATATAAGCTTCGATGACCCTTACATTGCACATAATGCGATGGTCATCCTCAAAATGCACAGGCTCATGATAGTGTTACATAGGGACATCTAGACAAGTATACACAAGTGCAACACTTATTTACAACCTATGATCAAAAGTATGCCTTGAGGCTTGTCTAAAATTATTAGAAGCTAGCCATTGACAAGCTAACAATTGTTTTAGGGTAAGGAAAATGGCATTAATGGGCTTACAGATACACATCGAAGTTCTATGAGACACATTTGTCTTATAAGGTGATTGCAGGAGTCTGAAGAACCCATAGTAAGGAAGGGAAGGTTTAACCTTTTATAAAGAATTCTAGTTCTGTACTTGGTATTAATACTTAAGAAAGTACTGGAAATGTACGGATCATCATCCTGCTAATGCGCAACACACGTGGTGTAACAATTCTAAAGTTTATCAAGCTCTTCTTCTCATTTTTTATTTAGGTATATTGGGGTTTGATATAACTAGGTGTTACCAATCCCACGGCAAGAATGACAGCCCACATGGTAGAAAGCATAGCACATGATTAACTCGATAGCAATGGTAGCCACATGATAGAAACTGGGAAATAAATTTTATGTAAACAATAAGCACAAATCTTGGCCACATATAAGTAGTAACGGCAAGTATACAGGATGCTTGGAATAATACTTATGTAACAATTAACAAGACACTATTTATCACCCAAATTGGCATGTAGGAATATGAAAACTTCACTTATTTTTTGTAAATAATTCATAATTCACATAAGAGAGCCACCATCTCTCTGATAGAAGTTTCGGTTATGAAAAGTAATCCTTAATCACTTTCCTGGTAGTTTACCGTTAACAATCCATCAATGTACACATCTTGGCACACATACACTGACAAATAACATCTAATCATATATAAGGACACATACCCATAAATCTAAGTAGATGCATTGTCATAAAATGGGTGCAAGTCTTCAATGTGAGAACAAAAACCTAACCCACTAATTAGAAAAGACTTTAACTTTCTAATATCTCTAGGTTTTCAAAAATGAAAAATAGTTTAACAACTTCTAGCCCCCTTCTCTAACAACCTTTGAGTACGTCCGCTCACTCCATTACAAGGCCTGAGGAGATAATCATTCATAAGGGCAAAGAACGGTCTTAGAGTTAACTATTTCCACCCTTTAAAACTTAAAAATAAGCATACCTTCAACGATATCGTCAAAGATGTTTGCATAAAAACAGTTAATAATGAAGCTAACACTTAGCTAAATCATGAGAGCACATGTCATTTATCTCATACTCTTACATATAGCTCCCTATCCCAATCATTCAGTTTACTCTAAAATCAATCAATCACATCAGCATGTAAATTAGAAACATGTTTACACCCAAAGGCACATCACATACCATACTGTCACTCAAGAATTATCTAAATGGCAGTATGAAATGCAAGACTCAGATAGTGACCTATGGTCATAGGACCCTACTCTAATATCATCTATAACACACCTATTTCCTTGGGTTAGTAATGTTAGTGATTTCTAAAATTTTGGAATGAAACGACATCATTCCTCCTAAAAACTGAGCATAACTTAGGTTTATAGCCTTACACTAGGCACCTGTAACAATAAAAAAAACATAAAGAATATGTCCAACAAGCTCAAAGACTACACGCCAGAGATCACAACTCCATGGGCCAAACACCCGGGATACATAAGTTGTAAAGCTAGATAAAAGAAAGAAATAAAAGATATAGCTCAATGAATCACCGGCCGAAGCATTAGGTTATATCCCGAAAACAAAACTTAACTTAAAGCCAACAAAATGACTAACTATTCATATGGTTGGCCCACATGGGCATTCAAAGTGACTGACAGTCAATATGCATTAAATAAACTATAGTAATTAACTTATATATGCTCAAGAACTTATGAATACATCACATTGCGCCATTTAACTCATGAATCTAGGTATATATACATATGACTCATTTTTTAAAGCAAAAGGAGGTTTGAACTCAATTTACATGGACTGAGGACTTCTTCTTGCCTTTTAAGAACCTAAAGGAAAAGGAAAATATAGAAGGGGTGCGCTACCACACGTTCAGTGAATGATTCTTAACCAAAAAAAAAAAAAAAACAAAATAGTTGCATACAATACTTTTAAGTAGCAATCACATAGAAATTGGTATTTAATATAGACATATTAAACATACAAGACTATCCATATCAAATAACACCTTAATAACACCCCAGTGTTACAGGTATGGACTTAATTTACAATGCTGTAAATAATTCAATACCCTGGGCTGCCTCCTCATAGCACCTCCCCCGAAAAGTCCTCAAATTCCACTCTTTGGCTCACCTCCAAATTCATCAAATACTCAATTTAGTTTCGATTTAACATCATCGCCCAATTCTCATAATGTAAGTAAGGTTCTTGACCATATTGCATGCTGTTCAGCCATGATAGATGACTTTAAGTGTTATAGATAGGTGCATGTAAAGTGATTGTTGATATGATTCGACTAAGTAAACTAGCATACATGACTCAGCTACCCTATATTGTGTTTTATGCGAAGGGTTTATGCAATGCTTGGTAAATTTCATATAGAACCTTAGAGGATGCTTTGCTAACCATCACGTGTGTTGCCAATGATATCTTACTATACTTTGGGTATTATGTTTGACCTTCCCTCCGTTCCAGTCACCCTGTAGCTAGGCGTGATATCATTTTACATATTACCAGTACCATTTCTCGAGTTACGTCCACATGTGTACGTACTTGCTCACGAGCACCTCAAGGAATTCGATAATGTGTTGGCTGTGCTCTGGGCCATATTAGAACTATGTCGTATCCCTCCACCGAGTTGTAAAGCATGGTTGCTAATGCAACTGACTGAAATACATACGCTGGCGTGACTTGGTTGTACTGTGTTATAACTTATAATATTCTTATAAAGGTGCAAAGGAGCCTAGAGATAAATCTATGAACATACCCATGTATTTATATTATTCTATGACTTAGAAGTGACCAACTCTAAACAGGGAGCCTGGGCTAGGTCTTTCCACCAATAAAGCTCTTGTGATTACCTTGGCTGCTTAGCTTCATGACTATACATTCTGGCCGAAAACTTGTTTCTTAGCTAAGTGCAATTGTTGAGGTATTTACCTAGGAACTCTGCGTGCCCATGTAAAGCCACCTTACCTTAGTAGTTGAACTCTCATGGAATGATAATTAAGTTGTATAAAGGTAATACTAGATATACAAACCTTGTATCAGACCTACCACAACCAAGAAACCATTTATCTATCTCCCTTAAACAATTAATGTACAGACCTATACTGGGCTCTTACTGTGCATTGACCCATATTCTTGTTATTTAGCTTCACTAAGTTATGTCCGTGCGTGACGATTGGTAGTTAAATATGTTATCCTGCTGTAAATTGCTCGCTATAGACATGTTAGACTAATTCATGTTGCTATNATTCTTGGGCGGGAGAATGTTGAGTTCTTGATTCTATACAACGTCATTGTACTAAGGTGATGCTATGTGATGCCCTTATTGCTGTGATGTGCTGTAGGAGTTTTCTGTTAAACAACTTACTTCTACAGTGAATTGTTGCAATCTTTTAGAGTGAACTTGAGCCAATTGACTGCTAGTATGTGATCTTAGTCTATTATGGCTTAGTTATCATAGCTTTAGATGCCGATTCATAGCAATTCATATACATAGAGTTATTGGTCACGATGCGGGTAGTGATTAGACAATCGAAGGTCTGTGTGCCTTTAAAATAAGTTTGATATGGTTTTCTATGACAACTCATTTGCCCATTTTCTATGCCATTTACCCTATGCGCATAAATAGGATGAGTAGTTGCTAGAATAGGATTAGCGAGGAGGTGACTAGATACAATAGCCTCCTTTCCAATTTAAAGGACACAATTAATGGTAAAACGAGATTTTGGATTCTATTATGAGTTACGTAGATCGTGTCATGTGTCTGTGCATGTTATGAATGACTGAACTATAGACCGAGGACGAAATTCTTTGAAGGGGGGGAGAATGTAATAGCCGGGGATCCTCATCCGGGCCTTACTGTTTAGATTAATGTTTTCATTAACTATGTTCTATTTAATTGGCCATGTTAGAATATTTATTTATGGACTAGTTAAGTGTAATATTTATAAGAAGTAATTTTATTAATTTTCCTAATTTGTTACACAATCATATGAAATTAATGATTCGTTAAAATTAAGTCGAAGCATAATTACGTGAAATTACCAAGGATATTTGAGGTTGAGATTAAGCAAGATCAGACCGAACTCAGTTTAATACGTGGGATTAAACAACCAAAACAAGAAAAATAAAAGAAAAAGAAGCAAAAGGGGTCGAGGCCCCTTCCTCCTTCATAAAAACATGAAGTAGGGGGCTTTTTCAGCTACCTAGCCTCGTGTACACAGCCGGGAACGAGAGAGAAAGAGGGAGAAAGAGATCGAGGGAGAGAGCGAGAGGAGAGAAGGCGGAGTGCGGTGGTGTGCCGCCACCATGCCGGTGACTAGTCATAGTGGCTAGTACGACCGACTTTAAGTAGCGGCCCCTGCCACCCACGGAAGTTAGAGAGAGAGAGAGATAAAGAGAGAGATGTTGAGGCTCGTGATGCATGTGGGCAGTGGCCTCTGACGATTGCTAGTGAGAAACTGGCAGCTGAGGAGCACCTGGGGAGGGTTTGGCGTGTAGTAATGAAGTGAACGATGAGTGGAGAGCCGCGAACCAAATCCCAGCCACCACCATCACCACTACTGGTCGCCTGGCTTAAAGGTTAGCAGAGCAAGAGGAAGGGGGCATGCAAACAGCAGAGCAAGGCTCAGGGCAGTAATGAGGCGGAGGTTAGAACACCCAAAATTCAACTACAAATTAGCCTAATTAGCTCAGGAGTTGGGTCCTTAAGCTTGGAGCAAGGTGGGTGGTTCTTTATTACCAAAACTACTAATAATTTGCAAAATATTTATGAATTATTTGTGATATGTGATTCAATAATTAAATTAGAATTATGATGAATTGAGAATCTATGAGGACTCTATGGATTAATTTGGGTTAAAATTAAGATGTTTTTGAGGATTATTGTGCCTGACACCGTAAAGAGAAAGTTAGGGTTATGCGATGAACAAAATATTTTTATGAAGTGTATTGGTGTGCATTTATGCCGTGTGATTATGTTGTGAATGCTGAACTGATAGTATTTTGTAGTAACTTGCTGACCATTAATTTTATCACTGCTATTAAGTTCATTGCTTGCATTCTCTGTAACCTTAGAGTGAATCGAAAAGTGCTTCGAATTAGCCGTATAGTTCACGAAGTGGTTTGATGCCAAACCAGATTCGTGAACTGGGTGACCTTTTACTTGTTTCAATATGCCCTAGATGAACCTCACTTACTTGCTGAGTGCGTTCAATGCTTTAGTTGTTGCAGCACATGTAGCAGAGACAAGATTTAGACTGCTAAACATTTCAGCTAGATGGTACAGCTGAATTCTCCTTGAAATTGGGAACTTGAAAATAGGAAATGTGTTGTTATAAGATTGCCATTTATTTTAAATGCTTTATTGTGTAACTTAGAATGAAATTTTACAAAACCCAAAACATGAGATTGATCTACAGTTTCAACTCATTGAATGCCTTCCCATGAAACTAAGTGTGATAATGTTGTAATTGTTGAATACTAAATTGAGTTTGAACTTCTTTATGTGAAACTGGAAGTTGTTTGGCAGCTAATTTGTTTATAGGTGTGCTTTACCGAAATGAATGGTTATATGCTTTTCAAAAGTCAAATGACCTTATCTAGGCATTTTAGCCTTCCTAAGAATGAAAAGGCCATTGTTATAACATAATGAGAATTTTAATGCAAAATGTGTTTAACGTGAGATGCATCTTTAATGTTTTAGGCTTAGAGAATGGTGCTAAATGTTTGAACACAAGTTTAGAGAGCAGACCCAGTATGCAGGAACCCTAATTCCTAGGGAGTAGACCCAAATGTTGGAACCCTAGAAGACCCTAGCGAGTTTAACAGTCCGGTAATTTTGAGAGTCCCCGAGGATAGTATGAATGCTAAGTGTAGATTTAC
>NCQT01079705.1:26894-41266 GCA_002740465.1 Stenocereus thurberi | reverse complement strand
TCCCCTAAGCTTTACATCATATTTGGTATCAGAACTTGGCTTCTCCTAGGCCTGGTACATCCCCCATACTTCCACAAAAAGCCATTTCCCTCCATCACAAAGTCAGTTCCTACTTGATTAAGCCACTTACTACACACGTGAGTACTACAAAAATGACTTTGGAAGAGAGGTTTGATGCTTTAATGAAGCAAAATGAGTTTCTGTCTAAAAAGATTTGAGAAGAAGCATGAAAAGATCAAGAAACTCAAGCTCAAAACAAGCACCTCCAAAAACAGCTTGATGCATAGTGGAAGCAAAATCAATAAGCTAATGAAGAACTACTCCAATCTCATTACGAAGGGCAAGAGCAAGTGTTTAGCCATACTCTTGATTCATCTAGTGAGGATAAACCATTGAGAATGGCTAGACAAGACCCATGGTTTCAAGCTAACTCCAACGATTTCACGGTTGAAGTTCCAGAATTTGAAGGCATGCTTGATCCTGAAGATTTTTTGGATTGGTTACACACAGTTGAAAAAGTTTTTGAGCACAAAGACATCCCAGAAGACAAGAAGGTGAAGCTGATTACTTTAATGCTTCATAAGTATGCTTCTCTTTGGTGAACAAACTTGTGTGCCAAAAGAGTAAGAGAAAGGAAGTCCAAAATCAGAACTTGGGATAAGATGAAATTAAAGCTCAAAGCTAGGTTTCTGCCTCCTACCTATGTTCAAGATTGCTACTCTCAACTGCACCACTTGAACGAAGGTAATCTGAGTATAGAAGAATATACTCATGAGTTGGAAAAGCTTGTAATCAAGTGTGATTTACAAGAACCAGAAGAATAAACAATTGTTAGATACTTAGGAGGTCTTGATCCTAGGTATGCTAATGTTGTTGATTTGTAAGCTTACACTTTGTTTGATGAAGTTTGTATGCTAGCCCATAAGGTTGAGTAGCAAAAGAAGACTAAACAGCTCCCAAGGCACGAAAATCCAAAGTCGTCACCACATGAACAAACCTTGAAGAAGGGGAGTTCATCTTACATCCCTAACCGCATGACATCTCTTTCCCCTACTCCACAAAAAAAACCAAACTCCACAAAAAGGCCTACCCTCACAAACCACACCAAGACCCCTTCCTAAAGGAGTTTAAAGATGTTTTTAGTGTCAAGGTTTTGGCCACTTAGCAGCAAATTGTACAAACCGAAGATATGTTACCTTGGCTGAATGGAGGCCAATCGAGGAGGTCGAATTAGAGGAGTAAATTAAAAAGCATGATGGAGATGATCTTGCGGAGATAGAGATTGAGGCAGACANNGGTGAAATCCTCTCCTTAGACAACCACCATCCACCAAAAGGCAAGCAGCAATGTAACCTTCTTTTCATTTCTTTTGGTGAACCATTAAACCTTTCACCCACTCCACCCCCACCCAAAAAACTCAAACAAAACTTCTGTCAATTCATTTTAGAGCCATTACTCAAAGCTCGTAATCCTTAATTAAGAGCATGTGAGAAAATGCTTCAAAGCATGTTCAAGGAGTCCCTTACGTGCGCCATTCCAATCAGCAAGGGGAAGGTAAAGAAAAGAGTCTCTAAGATCAAAAGAGACTTGTTTAATTGGCTGATTTTATTTCAACCAAACTTGACTCAAAAAGAGAGGGTAATTACTTAATCAGATTTGTCAACAAATCTTTCTCAACAAGGGGAGGATGATGGAGATCCCTCGATGCCCCTTGATTTAAAAGAAGCAAATCAATTTAGTAATCTCATTTTAGTGTTTAAAGAATCAATAAGTCATCCAAGTTTTGTTTAAGCATTGAAACTGCAGGGTAAGGGTTAATTCCAGCAGCTAACCCATTTTTGTGTGCTTAATTACTCAACCATCCTAAGGGTTTAAGTCTAATATTTTTCATTGGGATTGAAGTTTAGGAACTTATCTTTACTCCAAAACAAGTTCATCCCATTTGGACTTCATATACCCATTCAAATTAGCAAATAAACCCAAGGTGTCAAAACTGCCCAGCAGGGCCAGAATGTACCAGGTTTTGTTCTTTTCATTTCTTAAGCTATATTTTGGTATAAGTCTTGTAATTTTTACATATTTTGGGTCTTCAAGATGTTAGCCATCTGGTCCAAGTGATAAAATCAAGTTAAGTCAAGCGGAGGATGGAGAACCAGATTAATCTTCTAAACCGTGCAGGTTGAGACCCAATTCAGACCAGTCCGGCCATATTGCTCTTTTCATTAGGTGAATGAGCTCCAAATTGAGTAATTAAGCACACAAAAATGGGTTAGCTACTGCAGTTAACCCTCGCCCTGCAGTTTCAATGCTTAAACAAAACTTGGATGATTTATTCATCCTTTAGACATCAAAATGAGATTACTTAAATGATTTGCTTCTTTTGATTCAAGGGGCATGGAGGGATCTCCATGACTAAAACTAAAAGTGCGTTTGAAAGGGATTGAATGGATGGAATCTGGAAGTGAATGGGACGTACCAGGCCTAGGAGAAACCAATCTCTGATACCAAACAGGATGAACCTTTGAAAGGAATAAGGAATACTAAAGCAAGAATGCATAAGCACACGATTAAGCAAACTAAAATTTCAATTTAATGCCTTGACCCTGTGTAGGAGAACAATGAAAATAATTGAGCTAAACTCAATGTTTGGATACAGAATCACCACCAAACATACGCTTAGGGTCTCTAAACTTGGATTAAGATACAGAAACACTACTTAATTCAAGGTTAGGACTTACTTGATCACCACCTTAATCGACCAAATTAAGGACAAGCAAGTTAAGTGTTTGAGAATTCGAAAGCAAAGTGCTCTCAAAGTGTAATCTGATTTCAATGCATAATGAACCAGCAATGCCGTGTGTTTTCCTTAAGTTACAAGGCTAGCTAGCACCCTCCCAAGCAAGCACACACCTAGACTTTACCCTCCTAAGGAGGAAAGGTATTAAATCAGCCTAATCTTCTTGGTTAAGAATAACCGTGTACAAACCATGCTTAAGTCTAATCTAATTACATTCTTAACTTTAAGGAAAGCAAAACAAATGATGTTTACATCTTAATTAGACTATGCTTAAGCTTAATCAGGCTGCTTACTAGGTTGAGAGCACATGGTTCAGCCGAAAAGTACCACTCCCTTTACGACCGGCCAATCACCATCAAGAGACAAGTCTTCTTGCAACTTGCATGCTATTGGTTGCTCTTTTCAAGGTGTTTTCCTTTTGCAGCTGATCATTGGCCTTCTACACACCTTGGGATGTGTGCCACTCAGCAATGAAAGAAATAAACCCACGAGAAGAGGAAAATTGAAACCGTGCTGCTGAAGCGGGTTCATGGGCAGAATTGAGTTAATTTTACAGTCAATTTTACCCTCAGCAAAAGTGTGTATGATTGGACTTGAAAGTAGACATGGTAAGGATTAGAAAATTGCAAAATATTAGACTTAAGCCATAATGTAGCTTAAGTAATGAGATGAACAAAACCCGGCATTTTCTGGCCATGCAACCCGATTGTAGCTGCTTAGGCTTCTTGCAAAATGTGAGCCATTCTTTGAATTTGGGACCTTGTTCTTGGACGTTCTGGACTTGGTACATCATGGACAAGGTCATGGCTTGGTAGGACTCTATTAGGGGTTTGTACACACCCTAAGGTTTCCCCCCATGGCTTGAAAACCAAATCATGCTCATTTTTACTAAGCTTGAACAAGGTTGCAAAACTGGGTCCAAAACTACCTGTGAACCCGATTTGATGTCACCAGCCACTTTTGCCTTCAACTGTGGGCTTTCCCCTTTTAAGCTGGAGTGGCACACGCCCTAAGGTGTCTAGAAGGCCAATGATCATCTATAAAAGGAGCTTACACTGAGAAAAGCAACCAATAGGAGCCAAGCTGTAGAAGAACTTGTCTCTTGAAGCTTATTGGACAGCTGAAAATGGACCTCTACTTTACGGCTGCCTCACATGCTCTAATCATGATTTATGATTGATTAAGCTTAAATATGAGTTAATTAAGTTATAAGCATCATTTATTTTGCTTTCTAATGGAGTCCTACGAAGCCACGACCATGTCTATGATGTACCAAGTCCAGAACGTCCAAGAATACGGTCCTAAGTTCAAAGGATAGCTCATATTTTGCAATAAGCTCCAATAGCTACAACTGAGTTGAAAGGCCAGAAATTGCCCAGTTTTGTTCATCTTATTACTTAAGCTACATTATGGCCTTAGTCTAATCGTTTTCCATTTTTGGAATCCTTATCGTGTCTACTTTCTGGTCTAGGCATTCATTTGCAATCATGCACACAAGAAGGCGGAAGATCAAGGCATTTTGTCTAACCGGCCAGTTTTGGTTCAAAACTGCACAGTCAAATGTTTAGGTGGAATTACCCCACTTAAACATGATTTAACCTTGATTTCTTTATAGGGGGGTTTGTACACACCCCAAGGTTTCCCCCCATGGCCTAAACACAAAATCATGCACACTTTTGATGGGCTAAATTTGGTTGCAAAACCGAGCTAGAGACTGTCGTGTACCCGGTTCAACAGCATGGTTACATTTTTCCTCTTCCCATGGGTTTACGTCCTCCATTCCAGTGTGGCACACGTCCCAAAGTGTCTAGAAAGCCAATGATTAGCTGGAAAAACAGGATGCATGGAAAAAGCAACCAATAGCAAGCTGGCTGCAAAAGACTCTGTCCCTTGGAGGCTATTGGCTGGCCGTAAAGGGGCTTCTTACTTTTCGGTTGAAGCACACGTTCTTAAGCTGATTTCCTAGCTAATTATGCTTAAACATGAGTTAATTAAGTTGTAAACATCATTTGTCTTGCTTTCCTTAAAGTTAAGAATGTAATTAGATTAGTTTAGGCATGATTTGTACACGGTTAGTCTTAACCATGAAGCCTAGGCTAGTTTAACACCTTTCCTCCCTATGAAGGAAAGCTAAGGTGCTTACTTGCTTAGTGGCATGCTTGCTAAGCATGTAAGTTAAGGCACCCGCGATCATTTGGCTGAAACACTTCACCTTTAAATGAGAAAAACCGTGGAGAGCATTTGAAGCTTTCTTTGACAAAACGCTTAACTTGCTTATCCTTAACTAGGCCGGTTAAGGTGGTGATCAAGTGAGTCCTAACTTTGATTAAGTGGTGATTTTCTATATCCTAATCAAACTTAGGGGCCCTAACCTTGGTTTTGGTGGTGTTTCTATATCCAAGATCCAAGATTAGCTCTATCATTTCTACTATTTCAGTCACGGGTTCAGCTTGAAATCGTGAGTGTTTCTTCTCCGATTTTGCATTTCTTTTATTGTAAGCTTAATCATTTGAGCTTTACATCATATTTGGTGTCAGAGCTTGGTTACTTCTATGCCTGATATGTTCCCCCACACTTCGAGAATCATTCCCATACCTATTTCACAAACACAAAGTTAATTCTGTTCTATATTCAAACCGGTTACAAGATGAGTGCTAGTTTGAGTCTAGAAGAGAAACTTGATGCTGTTTTAAAGAACAATCAAGATATTACCTCTTCTAACCAAGAGTTGAAGGCTTAGAATGCATACCTACGCAAGCAGCTAGGTACCTTTCTCAAGCAAAACCAGAAGATGTATGAAGAACTGGTTCAATCAGAACCACGAAGACAAGAGTAAGTGTTTAGCCATACTCTTGATTCATCTAGTGAGGGTGAACCAGTGAGAATGGTTAGCCAAGAGCCACAGAATCAAGCAACCTCTAATGATTTTAGAGTTGAAATTCTAGAATATGAAGGCAAGCTTGATGGAGAGGAGTTTTTTGACTGATTGCATATGGTGGAGAGAGTGTTCGAGTACAAGGATGTTCCTGAAGAAAAGAAAGTCAAGTTAGTGACCTTAAGACTACATGAGTATGCTTCTTTGTGGTGGACCAATTTGTGTGAAAAGAGAGTTAGGGAACGAAAGTCTAAAATCAGAACTTGGGATAAGATGAAATCCAAGTTGAAAGTTGGGTTTCTTCCACCCACGTGTGTATAAGATTGCTAGTTCGTACTTCATAATCTGAATCAAGGTAATCTGAATGTTAAAGAGTATACAAGAGAATTCGAAAAGCTTGTAATTAAGTGTGACCTTCAAGAACCAGAAGAATAAACAATAGTTAGATACTTGGGAGGACTTGATCCTAGGTATGCTAATGTTGTTGAGTTGCAAGCTTATTCGACTTTTGATGAGGTGCCTGCTAGCTCACAAAGTTTGATAACAAAAAAAGGCTAGGCAATCCTTTAAACCTTAATTTCTAAGCCCTTTAATCGGAACTCCCCCTTTAACAAGGGGAATTCTAATCCACCTCTTAAGCCTACAAATCCTTTTCCCTCCAATCCACAAGGAACCCTAACTCCACAAAAGGCCCAAACACCTCCAATTCGACCTAATCCCCATCCTATAAGCACAATAAGATGTTTCAAGTGCTAAGGGTAAGGCCACATAGCTTCAAAATGCCCTAACTGAATGGTCATTACTTTGGCCGAATGGAGAGCCGTGGATGAGCAAGAGAAAGAGGAGGAATTTAAAGGTGAAACTGAAGAAACCCAACAGGATAGTTAAGAGGAGGTTGAAGAAGCAGCTGATGAGGGTGAGACGTTAGTTTTGGGAAGTGCTAAGGATGAACAAAGGGAGAACATTTTTCATATAAGGTGCACAGTCAAGGACAAGGTTTGTTCATTAATTATTGATGGTGGCAACTATGCTAATGTGGTTTCACTTGGCATGATTGAAAAAATAGAATTGCAAGCTACGGCCCATCCCCATCCATACAACATACAATGGCTGAATCAAAGCAAAGGGCTCCAAGTTAACTCTCGGTGCCTTATTTCTTTATCTATTGGTAAGAGCTATCAAAATGAACTTTGGTGTGATGTCATACCCATGGATGCATGCCATGTTTCACTAGGCAGGCCGTGGATGTATGATAGAAAGGTAATGCATAACAGATACCAGAATACATATTCCTTTTCAAGGGGGAGGGTGAAGAAGATTACCTTGAAACCATTGGCACCATCTGAACTCTACAAAAACAAACCTACAAAAAAGCCTGAACAATCTGGTTGCTTACTCTCCTTTAGTGAAACTCTTCTAAAGGCTTCAAATCATGAATTTAAGGCTTTTAAATAGTGGATAATAAACATCCATGATGAACCAGAATCACACATGCCTACTCACCCCATTGCCAAATCACTCATCTAAAATTTCTGTCACTTGTTTCCAGAAGAGATACCCACGGGTTTACCCCCCCAAAAGAGATATCCAACATCACATTGATCTCATTCCTGGTTCAATCCTTCCAAACAAGCCAGCTTATAGGATGAACCTAAACGAAACCATAGAGATCGAAAGGCAAGTCGAGGAGTTGATGCCCAAAGGGCTTGTACGTGAGTCCCTAAGCTCTTGTGCCGTACCTGCCTTGTTGGTTCTAAAGAAGGATGGCATCCAACGAATGTGTGTGGATAGTAGAGACATAAATAAAATCACAATCAAGTATAGGTATCCCATACCTAGACTTGAAGATGTGCTGGATGAACTACATGGCTCTAGGGTGTTTCCAAAGATTGATCTTTGAACTGGATACTACTATATTAGAATCTATGAAGGAGATGAATGGAAGGCTGCATTCAAGACTAAAGGTGGTTTGTATGAATGGCTTATTATGCCATTTGGTCTTTCTAATGCTCCTAGTACATTCATGAGGCTAATGAATCAACTATTCAAGCCTTACATTGCCAAGTTCATAGTAGTCTACTTTGATGACATTTTGATTTATTCTAAGGACGAGCAAGCACACCAAGAACTTCATGTGCCCCTTTTCGGCTGGCCAATATGAAGCAAGAGACAACTTCATTTGCTGCCCTTTTCTCATTGGTTGCTCTTCTCAAAGAGTTCTTCTTTTACAGCTGATTATTAGTCTTCCGGAAGCCTTGGGATGCGTGCCAATTTAGCTGAAGTGAAGGAAACCCGTGGATGAAGGAAAAACAAGCCGGCAACATCAAACCAGATCTGCGGACAGAATTTAGGCGACTTTGTGACTTGATTTAACCTTAGCAAAAGTGTGTATGATTGAGTTTTCAAACCTGGGGGGGAAGTTTAGGATGTATATAAATCCCCCCAACTGAGAAATTAAGGTGAAACAAGGTCTAAATGGGTCAATCACCTTCAAACATTAAACCGTGCCAAATGGGTACAAAACTGGCCGGTTTAGAAAATGACTTTGATCTCCCCTCCTTTTGTGTGTATGATTGGGAATTGATGATGGGGCTTGAAAGGCGACATCTTAAGGTTTCCAAAAACGTAAAATTTTAGGACTTAAGCCGTAACGTTAGTTAAGTAATCAAGTGGACAAAACTGGGTAAAAACTCATCGTTGAACCTGGGTGCTTGCTTCAGGCTTTCTTCCACAATGTGAGCTAATGCTTGGGCTTTGGAGCTTGAGATGAACCTTATAGGACTTGTTGGACCTTCCTCATTGTCCATGGTGGTGGGACTCCATCATCCTGCCCTCGTTGAGAAGATTTAATCCTTAAATCAGTAAGGTAATCGTCTTCATGGTATGCTTTTAAGTCAGCTACATTGAATGTGGCTGAAACTCCATAGTCACCAGGCAAATCAACCTGTAAGCATTATCATTAATACATTCAAGTAACTCAAAGGGACCATCAGCTCGTGGCATGAGCTTATTCTTCCTTTTAGATGAAAATCTCTCTTTCCTAAGGTGGATCCACACGAGGTCCCCAGGTTGAAAAACCATTTTCTTCTTGCGCTTGTTGCCCAGAGCTTGATAGGCTTCATTAGTCTTCTCAATCTGGCTTCTTACCAACTCATGAATCTTCTTGATTTCTTCTAGCCTTGGTGCTGCATCAGCACTTGGCTTCTGGTCCATTGGTCGTGGTGTAAGATCAAGTGGACTAAGGGGATCAAGTCTATAGACCACCTTGAATTGAGATAGACCTATAGCCTTGCTGGGTACCCTGTTGTAACTAAACTCTGCATGGGATAAAAGCAAATCCCAAGCCTTGGCATGAGGCTTAATCAAAGCTCTTAGGGGAGTTCCTAAGGTTCGATTAGTGACCTCAGTTTGCCCATCAGTTTGTGGATGACAAGTAGTACTATATTTAAGCTTAGTACCTAGGCTTTTCCACAAAGTAATCCAAAAATGGCTCAAAAACTTGGTATCCCTGTCAGAAACAATTGACTTAGGAATAGCATGCAATCTTGCTACTTCCCTAAAGTATAATTCAGCAATATGTGTAGCATCATTAGTTTTGTTACATGGAATAAAATAAGACATCTTAGAAAACCTATCTACAATAACAAAAATGGAATCCTTGTTCCTTTGTGTTTTAGGCAATCCACGAACAAAGCCCATACTTACATTAACCCATGCTGAAGCGGGGATTGGCAAGGGAGTATATAAACCGTGAGGTAGTGAATGACTCTTCGCCACTTGATAAGTTCCACACCTTTTAAGTATGTCTTGTACATCTCTTTCCATAGCTGGCCAGAAGTAATGCTCTCTGAGCATGGTGACAGTCTTGTTTTCTCCATAATGTCTAGCTAATAAACCTCTACGAACCTCCCTCATTAGAAGCTCCCTGGTGCTACACCTTGGTACACAACCGTGTACCCTTGAATAGAAATCCCTCCTGGATTAGAAAGTCTCCCCTGGGGTGCTTAGAATATTCAGCATGCGACTCCCCAAAGTCTTCATCCTTGTTATACAAAGCTTTTAGATGCTCAAAACCAAGTACACAAGCATCTAATTGAAATAACAAGAGATACCTCCGAGACAGAGCATCTATACCTTGATTGAGTTTACCTGACTTATGCTTGATGGTGAAGTGATATGACTACATAAACTCAACCCACTTGGCATGCCGTGAGTTCAACTTATGTTATCCTTGTATATACTTCAAGGCTTCATGGTCAGAATGTAAGATAAACTCACTTGTAATAAGATAATGACTCCAATGCTCTAGACATCTCACAAAGGCATAGAATTCTTTATCATAAGTGGAGTACTTTCTTCTAAAATCACACAATTTCTCACAAAAGAAGGCTAAAGGTTTATGATGGAATCCTACCAAGCCAAGACCATGATCATGAAGAATCAAGTATAGCTAGTCAAAGAACAAGGTCCCAAGTGAAGAAGCTGGCTCATATTTTGCAAGAAGATCATGCTGCACCAAATGTGCTACCCGGCCAGTAAATGCCCAGTTTTGTGCACCTCATTTCTTAAGCTACAATGTGGCTTAAGTCCAATATTTTTTCATTTTTGGAATCCTTATGATGTTAACTTTTAGGTTCAAGCATTGATTTTAGATCATGCTCATAAGAGGATGGGAGAGCAAGGCCTTTTTTCTACCCGGCCAGTTTGGGCTCCAAACTGCACGGTTAAATGTTTAAGCCAAATTACCCTACTTAAACATGTCATAACCTTGATTTCTTTGCAGAGGGGTTTGTAAACACCCCAAGGTTTCGTTTCATGGCTTAAAATCCAAATCATGATCTCTTTTGCTAAAGGAAAACCATGTCAGAAAACAGGGCTACAAACTACCGGTGAACCCGGTTTGCTACTGCTGGTTTCTTTTTCCTTCGACGATGGGTTTCCTTCACTGAGCTGGTTGGGCACACACCCCTAGACTTCTAGAAGCCTAATGATGAGCTGCAAAGGAGAATATCCTTGAAAAGAGCAACCAATTAGAGAAGAGCTGCAAATGAAGTTGTCCCTTGCTTCCTATTGGCCAGCCGAAAAGGAGACTTACTTTACAGTTGAGCACATGGTCTTTTAGCTGAGTTTCAGGTTGTTTAAGCTTAAGGATGAGTTAATTATGTGGTAATGATCATTTGTGTTGCTTTCCTTAATGCTTTGAATATAATTAAGCTAGCTTAAACTTGTGTGAGTAGCCGGTTAGTTCTAACCGGGTCATTAGTATAGTTAACACCTTTCCCCCTTAGGAAAGAAAGGTCTAAGGTGCTCGCTAGCTTGCTTGTATGCTGGTTGGGTGTGTAAACAAAAGGGATACACGGCCTTTAGCTGAACACAGCTCACTTTTCATATATGAAATTAGTTTGAGAGCTCTTTGCTTTCTCTCTTCAAACCTTGCTTACTTATCCTTAATTAGGCCAATTAAGGGGGTGTTCAAGTCAGGCATTAACCTTGATTAAGTGGTGATATCTGTATTTTAATTAAGATTAAGGGCCCTAAACTCAAGATTGGTGGTGTTTCTATATCCATTCGTTGTGTTTATTCTATCCTATTATTGCTTGCTTCAATCGGATTAAAGGTGGATTAAGGTACAATTATTAACCTAAGATTTGGGTTAGTAATTCGCCTCTTGAAACTCCTTTATATCCCCTCATTCTTACGCCCCTCTTACTCTCATTTCCATTCATATTCATGGCCCAGACCGCTCTAAAAGGCCTAGCATCAAACATAACTTCAAACCTCTTCAAACCGTGCAAACTCGGATTTTTATAGTTGAATCCGGCAGCAAATTGGCACAGCCTACCTGTGCTAATCAGCACGCCCATGCCATATTCTAGCTGTGACAAACCTTCAAATGCCTATTGAGTTTTGATGCATGTTTGCTGGAGTTCATCCTTCCCTTAAGCTTCACATCAGTTTACCTTCCTGAGTAAGAACTCCACCAATGCCAACACCAGAGGCATCATATTCCACTTTGAAAACCTTACTACAGCACGGCAAGGATAGAACCGGTGCTTGAGTAAGTCTCGCTTTGATCTCTTCAAAGGCAGCTTATGCTTTTGGTGTCCATATAAATGATGTAGCCTTGATAACTTCAGTCATAGGAGCCATAATGGTACTAAAACCACAAATGAATCTCCTATAAAAATAAGCTAAACCATGGAAAGCTCGAACATCATGTATACTTTTAGGTATAGGCCAAGACCGAATGGCTTCTACCTTGCTTTCGTCTGCCTTAATACCTTCACTAGTAACAATGTAGCCAAGAAATGTAACTTAATGAGTAAAAAACGCACATTTCTTAAGGTTACCAAGCAGCTTCTCACATTCTACGGCAAGCGTAACTTGAGTTGGATGAGCCTGATGTTCAAGCTCATTCTTGGAATAAATCAAAATATCATCAAAGTATACTACCACAAGCTTTCCAATGTACAGTCTGAACACCTGATTTACAAACCTCATGAAAGTACTAGGTGTATTAGAATGTCCAAAGGGCACTACCAACCATTCATAGAGTCCCCCTTTGGTTTTGAAGGCTGTCTTCCATCCATCACCTTCTCTGATTCTGATTTGGTAGTACCCACTTCGAAGATCAATCTTTGAAAACACCTTAGAGACATACAACTCATCTAGCATGTCTTCAAGCCTAGGTATGGGATACTTACACTTGAGTGTGATCTTGTTGATGGCCCTACTATCAACACACATTCTTATTCCCCTATCCTTCTTAGGCACCAAAAGAGCTGGAACGGCACATGGACTCAAACACTTACGTATCAAGCCTTTCTCATGCAGTTCTTCAACTTGTCTTTGAATATCCATGGTATCTTTTGGATTCATCCTATATGCTGGCTTGTTTGGTAGGATGGAACCTGGAACAAGATCAATGTGATGTTGAATGTTCCTTTTAGGAGGCAAACACGTAGGTGTCTCCTCTGGAAACAAGTGACAGAAGTTTTCAATGAGTGTTCTTGTAATGGGGTGCGTGGGTGATAAACTTTCTAATTCATCTTGCATGCTTAGTATCCACTCTTTAAATGCCTTAACTTTCTAATTCATCTTGCATGCTTAGTATCCACTCTTTAAATGCCTTAAACTCATGCTGAGATGCCTTTAGAATAGGTTCACTCACGGACAGCAAACAATCCTTGTGTTTGGGCTTTTTTTGGTGGCTGAATTTTGTGGAGTTTAGATGAGGATAAAGAAGCTAAAGTGATCTTCTTGCCATCTTTGGAAAATGAATAAGTATTAAGGTAACCATTATGCATAATCCTTTGGTCATACATCCAGGGTCTCCCTAACAACATATGACAAGCATCCATTAGAATCACATCACACCATAACTCATCTTGGTAATTCTTTCCAATAGAGAAAGTAATTAAGCATCGAGCGTTTACCTGAATTCCTTTACTTTGATTCAACCATTGGATATTGTAAGGATGTGGATGAGTCACAGTTTACAGGCCTAACGTCTCAATCATGCTCAGAGAAACTACATTGGCACAACTTCCTCCATCCGCAATCAAAGAACACACCTTCCCGTGCACGGTACATCGTGTGTGGAATATGTTCTCTCTTTGTTCATCTTGAACTCTGATTGCTTAGAACTCTTCTCAAAACTAAGAGTTCTCCTTCATCAGCCTCTTCAATAACTTCATCTTGAGTTTCCTCAAGTTCTGGCTCACTTTCACATGCCTTTTCTTCCTCCTCAAAGTTTTCTTTCACAACTGCCCACTTTGTCAAGGTAATGAATTTCCTATTTGGGCACTCTGAAGCAATGTGTCCAAGCCCTTGACATTTGAAACACCTTCTATTGCTCATAGGGTTAGGATGAGGCCTATTTTGTGGTGTTTGGGATGTTTGTGGTGATGGACTTCTTTGTGGGAAGGAAGGGGGTTGATTTTGTGGCTTAGGAGTTGGATTGGAACTCCCCTTGTTAAAAGGTTGATTCCGGTTTAAAGGTCGTGTATTTTGAGGCTTAAAAGGCTGTTTTGCTTTCTTTTGTTGTTCCACCTTATGAGCCAACGCGTAGACATCATCAAATAAAGCATAGGATTGCAATTCAACCACATTCGAGTAACTAGGATCAAGGCCTCCCAAGTACCTAACTATGGTTTGTTCTTCAGGCTCTTGAATGTCACATTTGATTAGTAACTTTTCAAACTCACGTATGTACTCTTCAATGCTCATATTACCTTAAGCAAGGTTATGAAGTTGAGAGTAACAATCTTGGACATAAGTAAGGGGAAGAAACCGTGCTTTGAGTTTGGTTTTCATCTTCCCCCAAGTACGGATTTTGGACTTCCTCTCCCTTAACCGTTCAGCATTCAAGTTCGTTCACCATAATGATGCATATTTTCTAAGTCTCAACACCACTAACTTGACTTTCTTATCATCAAGAACGTCTTTATAATCAAAAACTCTTTCAACTGTATGTAACCAATCAAGGAACTCTTCAGGATCAAGCTTACCTTCAAATTCAGGAGCTTCCACCCTGAAATCGTTGGTGTTTGCTTAAAACCGTGGCTCCCCCCTAGCCATTCTGATTGGTTCTTCCTCACTCGATGATTCAAGCTTATGGCTGAAGCCTTGCTCACGTTCTCTTGGTTCAGATTAAAGGGTATCTTCATTCAATTTCTGTTTTTGATTCAAGACTGAAAC